>CAWVQI010000446.1:0-21776 GCA_963932335.1 Andrena marginata | reverse complement strand
TAAAATTTGTAAAAAAATCCAAAAAAATCGAAGATAGTTTCAATTAAATTTGCTAAAATATAGTACATAAAAATAAAAATTTGAAAAAAAATCCAAAAAAATCGAAGATAGTTTCAATTAAATTTGCTAAAATTTCGTTCATAAAAATTAAAATTTGTAAGAAAATCCAAAAAAAATCGAAGATAGCTTAAATTAAATTTGCTAAAATTTAGTTCATAAAACTTAAAAATTTAAAGAAAATCCAAAAAATCAAAGATAGTTTCAATTAAATTTGCTAAAATGTCGTCCATAAAAATTAATATTTGTAAAAAAATCCAAAATAATCGAAGATAGTTTCAATTAAATTTGCTAAAATTTCGTTCATAAAAATAAAAATTAGTAAAAAAATCCAAAAAAATCGAAGATAGTTTCAATTAAATTTGATAAAATTTCGTTCATAAAAATAAAAATTTGGAAGAAAATTCAAAAAATAGAAGATAGCTTAAATTAAATTTGCTAAAATTTAGTTCATAAAACTTAAAAATTTAAAGAAAATCCAAAAAATCAAAGATAGTTTCAATTAAATTTGCTAAAATGTCGTCCATAAAAATTAATATTTGTAAAAAAATCCAAAAAAATCGAAGATAGTTTCAATTAAATTTGCTAAAATTTCGTCCATAAAAATTAAAATTTGTAAAAAAATCCAAAATAATCCAAGATAGTTTCAATTAAATTTGCTAAAATTTCGTTCATAAAAATAAAAATTTGTAAAAAAATCCAAAAAAATCGAAGATAGTTTCAATTAAATTTGCCAAAATTTCGTTCATAAAAAATAAAATTTGTAAAAAAATCCAAAAAAATCGAAGATAGTTTCAATTAAATTTGCTAAAATGTCGTACATAAAAATTAAAATTTGTAAAAAAATCCAAAAAAATCGAAGATAGTTTCAATTAAGTTTGCTAAACTGTCGTCCATAAAAATTAATATTTGTAAAAAAATAAAAAAAAATCGAAGATAGTTTCAATTAAATTTGCTAAAATTTCGTTCATTAAAATTAAAATTTGTACAAAAATCCAAAATAATCGAAGATAGTTTCAATTAAATTTGCTAAAATTTCGTTCATAAAAATAAAAATTTGTAAAAAAATCCAAAAAAATCGAAGATAGTTTTTCGAATTAAATTTGCTAAAATTTCGTTCATAAAAATAAAAATTTAAAAAAATCCAAAAAAATCGAAGATAGTTTCAATTAAATTTGCTAAAATTTCGTTCATAAAAATAAAAATTTAAAAAAAATCCAAAAAAATCGAAGATAGTTTCAATTAAATTTGCTAAAATTTCGTTCATAAAAATTAAAATTAGTAAAAAATCCAAAAAATCGAAGATAGTTTCAATTAAATTTGATAAAATTTCGTTCATAAAAATAAAAATTTGGAAGAAAATTCAAAAAAATAGAAGATAGCTTAAATTAAATTTGCTAAAATTTAGTTCATAAAACTTAAAAATTTAAAGAAAATCCAAAAAATCAAAGATAGTTTCAATTAAATTTGCTAAAATGTCGTCCATAAAAATAATATTTGTAAAAAAATCCAAAAAAATCGAAGATAGTTTCAATTAAATTTGCTAAAATTTCGCCCATAAAAATTAAAATTTGTAAAAAAAATCCAAAATAATCGAAGATAGTTTCAATTAAATTTGCTAAAATTTCGTTCATAAAAATAAAAATTTGTAAAAAAATCCAAAAAAATCGAAGATAGTTTCAATTAAATTTACCAAAATTTCGTTCATAAAAAATAAAATTTGTAAAAAAATCCAAAAAAATCGAAAATAGTTTCAATTAAATTTGCCAAAATTTCGTTCATAAAAATTAAAATTTGTAAAATAATCCAAAAAAATCGAAGATAGGTTCAATTAAATTTGCTAAAATGTCGTACATAAAAATTAAAAATTGTAAAAAAATCCAAAAAAATCGAAGATAGTTTCAATTAAGTTTGCTAAACTGTCGTCCATAAAAATTAATATTTGTAAAAAAATAAAAAAAAATCGAAGATAGTTTCAATTAAATTTGCTAAAATTTCGTTCATAAAAATTAAAATTTGTACAAAAATCCAAAATAATCGAAGATAGTTTCAATTAAATTTGCTAAAATTTCGTTCATAAAAATAAAAATTTGTAAAAAAATCCAAAAAAATCGAAGATAGTTTCAATTAAATTTGCTAAAATTTCGTTCATAAAAATAAAAATTTAAAAAAAATCCAAAAAAATCGAAGATAGTTTCAATTAAATTTGCTAAAATTTCGTTCATGAAAATTAAAATTTGTAAAAAAATTCAAAAAATCGAAGATAGCTTAAATTAAATTTGCTAAAATTTAGTTCATAAAACTTAAAAATTTGAAGAAAATCCAAAAAAATCGAAGATAGTTTCAATTAAGTTTGCTAAAATTTCGTTCATAAAAATTAAAATTTGTAAAAAAATCCAAAAAAATCGAAGATAGTTTCAATTAAATTTGCCAAAATTTCGTTCATAAAAATTAAAATTTGTAAAAAAATCCAAAAAAATCGAAGATAGTTTCAATTAAGTTTGCTAAAATTTCATTCATAAAAATTAAAATTTGTAAAAAAATCAAAAAAAATCGAAGATAGTTTCAATTAAATTTGCTAAAATGTCGTCCATAAAAATTAATATTTGTAAAAAATTCCAAAAAAATAGAAGATAGCTTAAATTAAATGTGCTAAAATTTAGTTCATTAAAAATTTTAAGAAAATCCAAAAAAATCAAAGATAGTTTCAATTAAATTTGCTAAAATGTCGTCCATAAAAATTAATATTTGTAAAAAAATCCAAAAAAATCGAAGATAGTTTCAATTAAATTTGCTAAAATTTCGTCCATAAAAAATTAAAATTTGTAAAAAAATCCAAAATAATCGAAGATAGTTTTCAATTAAATTTGCTAAAATTTCGTTCATAAAAATAAAAATTTGTAAAAAAATCCAAAAAAAATCGAAGATAGTTTCAATTAAATTTGCCAAAATTTCGTTCATAAAAAATAAAATTTGTAAAAAAATCCAAAAAAATCGAAGATAGTTTCAATTAAATTTGCTAAAATGTCGTACATAAAAATTAAAATTTGTAAAAAAAATCCAAAAAAATCGAAGATAGTTTCAATTAAGTTTGCTAAACTGTCGTCCATAAAAATTAATATTTGTAAAAAAAATAAAAAAAAAATCGAAGATAGTTTCAATTAAATTTGCTAAAATTTCGTTCATTAAAATTAAAATTTGTACAAAAATCCAAAATAATCGAAGATAGTTTCAATTAAATTTGCTAAAATTTCGTTCATAAAAATAAAAATTTGTAAAAAAATCCAAAAAAATCGAAGATAGTTTCAATTAAATTTGCTAAAATTTCGTTCATAAAAATAAAAATTTTAAAAAAATCCAAAAAAATCGAAGATAGTTTCAATTAAATTTGCTAAAATTTCGTTCATAAAAATTAAAATTTGTAAAAAAATTCAAAAAAATCGAAGATAGCTTAAATTAAATTTGCTAAAATTTAGTTCATAAAACTTAAAAATTTTAAGAAAATCCAAAAAAATCAAAGATTGTTTCAATTAAATTTGCTTAAATTTCGTTCATAAAAATAAAAATTTTAAAAAAATCCAAAAAAATCGAAGATAGTTTCAATTAAATTTGCTAAAATGTCGTACATAAAAATTAAAATTTGTAAAAAAATCCAAAAAAATCGAAGATAGTTTCAATTAAGTTTGCTAAACTGTCGTCCATAAAAATTAATATTTGTAAAAAAATAAAAAAAAATCGAAGATAGTTTCAATTAAATTTGCTAAAATTTCGTTCATTAAAATTAAAATTTGTACAAAAATCCAAAATAATCGAAGATTGTTTCAATTAAATTGGCTAAAATTTCGTTCATAAAAATTAAAATTTTTAAAAAAATTCAAAAAAATCGAAGATAGCTTAAATTAAATTTGCTAAAATTTAGTTCATAAAACTTAAAAATTTAAAGAAAATCCAAAAAAATCGAAGATAGTTTCAATTAAGTTTGCTAAAATTTCGTTCATAAAAATTAAAATTTGAAAAAAAATCCAATAAAAAATCGAAGATAGTTTCAATTAAATTTGCTAAAATTTCGTTCATAAAAATTAAAATTTGTAAGAAAATCCAAAAAAAACGAAGATAGCTTAAATTAAATTTGCTAAAATTTAGTCCATAAAACTTAAAAATTTAAAGAAAATCCAAAAAATCAAAGATAGTTTCAATTACATTTGCTAAAATGTCGTCCATAAAAATTAATATTTGTAAAAAAATCCAAAATAATCGAAGATAGTTTCAATTAAATTTGCTAAAATTTCGTTCATAAAAATAAAAATTAGTAAAAAAATACAAAAAAATCGAAGATAGTTTCAATTAAATTTGCTAAAATTTCGTTCATAAAAATAAAAATTTAAAAAAAATCGAAGATAGTTTCAATTAAATTTGCCAAAATTTCGTTCATAAAAAATAAAATTTGTAAAAAAATCCAAAAAAATCGAAGATAGTTTCAATTAAATTTGCTAAAATGTCGTACATAAAAATTAAAATTTGTAAAAAAATCCAAAAAAATCGAAGATAGTTTCAATTAAGTTTGCTAAACTGTCGTCCATAAAAATTAATATTTGTAAAAAAATAAAAAAAAATCGAAGATAGTTTCAATTAAATTTGCTAAAATTTCGTTCATAAAAATTAAAATTTGTACAAAAATCCAAAATAATCGAAGATAGTTTCAATTAAATTTGCTAAAATTTCGTTCATAAAAATAAAAATTTGTAAAAAAATCCAAAAAAATCGAAGATAGTTTCAATTAAATTTGCTAAAATTTCGTTCATAAAAATAAAAATTTAAAAAAAATCCAAAAAATTCGAAGATAGTTTCAATTAAATTTGCTAAAATTTCGTTCATGAAAATTAAAATTTGTAAAAAAATTCAAAAAAATCGAAGATAGCTTAAATTAAATTTGCTAAAATTTAGTTCATAAAACTTAAAAATTTAAAGAAAATCCAAAAAAATCGAAGATAGTTTCAATTAAGTTTACTAAAATTTCGTTCATAAAAATTAAAATTTGTAAAAAAATCCAAAAAAATCGAAGATAGTTTCAATTAAATTTGCCAAAATTTCGTTCATAAAAATTAAAATTTGTAAAAAAATCCAAAAAAATCGAAGATAGTTTCAATTAAGTTTGCTAAAATTTCATTCATAAAAATTAAAATTTGTAAAAAAATCCAAAAAAATCGAAGATAGTTTCAATTAAATTTGCTAAAATGTCGTCCATAAAAATTAATATTTGTAAAAAATTCCAAAAAAATAGAAGATAGCTTAAATTAAATTTGCTAAAATTTAGTTCATAAAAATTAAAAATTTTAAGAAAATCCAAAAAAATCAAAGATAGTTTCAATTAAATTTGCTAAAATGTCGTCCATAAAAATTAATATTTGTAAAAAAATACAAAAAAATCGAAGATAGTTTCAATTAAATTTGCTAAAATTTCGTCCATAAAAATTAAAATTTGTAAAAAAATCCAAAATAATCGAAGATAGTTTCAATTAAATTTGCTAAAATTTCGTTCATAAAAATAAAAATTTGTAAAAAAATCCAAAAAAATCGAAGATAGTTTCAATTAAATTTGCCAAAATTTCGTTCATAAAAATTAAAATTTGTAAAAAAATCCAAAAAAATCGAAGATAGTTTCAATTAAATTTGCCAAAATTTCGTTCATAGAAATTAAAATTTGTAAAAAAATCCAAAAAAATCGAAGATAGTTTCAATTAAATTTGCTAAAATATAGTACATAAAAATAAAAATTTGAAAAAAAATCCAAAAAAATCGAAGATAGTTTCAATTAAATTTGCTAAAATTTCGTTCATAAAAATTAAAATTTGTAAGAAAATCCAAAAAAAATCGAAGATAGCTTAAATTAAATTTGCTAAAATTTAGTTCATAAAACTTAAAAATTTAAAGAAAATCCAAAAAATCAAAGATAGTTTCAATTAAATTTGCTAAAATGTCGTCCATAAAAATTAATATTTGTAAAAAAATCCAAAATAATCGAAGATAGTTTCAATTAAATTTGCTAAAATTTCGTTCATAAAAATAAAAATTAGTAAAAAAATCCAAAAAAATCGAAGATAGTTTCAATTAAATTTGATAAAATTTCGTTCATAAAAATAAAAATTTGGAAGAAAATTCAAAAAAATAGAAGATAGCTTAAATTAAATTTGCTAAAATTTAGTTCATAAAACTTAAAAATTTAAAGAAAATCCAAAAAATCAAAGATAGTTTCAATTAAATTTGCTAAAATGTCGTCCATAAAAATTAATATTTGTAAAAAAATCCAAAAAAATCGAAGATAGTTTCAATTAAATTTGCTAAAATTTCGTCCATAAAAATTAAAATTTGTAAAAAAATCCAAAATAATCCAAGATAGTTTCAATTAAATTTGCTAAAATTTCGTTCATAAAAATAAAAATTTGTAAAAAAATCCAAAAAAATCGAAGATAGTTTCAATTAAATTTGCCAAAATTTCGTTCATAAAAAATAAAATTTGTAAAAAAATCCAAAAAAATCGAAGATAGTTTCAATTAAATTTGCTAAAATGTCGTACATAAAAATTAAAATTTGTAAAAAAATCCAAAAAAATCGAAGATAGTTTCAATTAAGTTTGCTAAACTGTCGTCCATAAAAATTAATATTTGTAAAAAAATAAAAAAAAATCGAAGATAGTTTCAATTAAATTTGCTAAAATTTCGTTCATTAAAATTAAAATTTGTACAAAAATCCAAAATAATCGAAGATAGTTTCAATTAAATTTGCTAAAATTTCGTTCATAAAAATAAAAATTTGTAAAAAAATCCAAAAAAATCGAAGATAGTTTCAATTAAATTTGCTAAAATTTCGTTCATAAAAATAAAAATTTAAAAAAAATCCAAAAAAATCGAAGATAGTTTCAATTAAATTTGCTAAAATTTCGTTCATAAAAATAAAAATTTAAAAAAAATCCAAAAAAATCGAAGATAGTTTCAATTAAATTTGCTAAAATTTCGTTCATAAAAATTAAAATTAGTAAAAAAATCCAAAAAAATCGAAGATAGTTTCAATTAAATTTGATAAAATTTCGTTCATAAAAATAAAAATTTGGAAGAAAATTCAAAAAAATAGAAGATAGCTTAAATTAAATTTGCTAAAATTTAGTTCATAAAACTTAAAAATTTAAAGAAAATCCAAAAAATCAAAGATAGTTTCAATTAAATTTGCTAAAATGTCGTCCATAAAAATTAATATTTGTAAAAAAATCCAAAAAAATCGAAGATAGTTTCAATTAAATTTGCTAAAATTTCGCCCATAAAAATTAAAATTTGTAAAAAAATCCAAAATAATCGAAGATAGTTTCAATTAAATTTGCTAAAATTTCGTTCATAAAAATAAAAATTTGTAAAAAAATCCAAAAAAATCGAAGATAGTTTCAATTAAATTTACCAAAATTTCGTTCATAAAAAATAAAATTTGTAAAAAAATCCAAAAAAATCGAAAATAGTTTCAATTAAATTTGCCAAAATTTCGTTCATAAAAATTAAAATTTGTAAAATAATCCAAAAAAATCGAAGATAGGTTCAATTAAATTTGCTAAAATGTCGTACATAAAAATTAAAAATTGTAAAAAAATCCAAAAAAATCGAAGATAGTTTCAATTAAGTTTGCTAAACTGTCGTCCATAAAAATTAATATTTGTAAAAAAATAAAAAAAAATCGAAGATAGTTTCAATTAAATTTGCTAAAATTTCGTTCATAAAAATTAAAATTTGTACAAAAATCCAAAATAATCGAAGATAGTTTCAATTAAATTTGCTAAAATTTCGTTCATAAAAATAAAAATTTGTAAAAAAATCCAAAAAAATCGAAGATAGTTTCAATTAAATTTGCTAAAATTTCGTTCATAAAAATAAAAATTTAAAAAAAATCCAAAAAAATCGAAGATAGTTTCAATTAAATTTGCTAAAATTTCGTTCATGAAAATTAAAATTTGTAAAAAAATTCAAAAAAATCGAAGATAGCTTAAATTAAATTTGCTAAAATTTAGTTCATAAAACTTAAAAATTTGAAGAAAATCCAAAAAAATCGAAGATAGTTTCAATTAAGTTTGCTAAAATTTCGTTCATAAAAATTAAAATTTGTAAAAAAATCCAAAAAAATCGAAGATAGTTTCAATTAAATTTGCCAAAATTTCGTTCATAAAAATTAAAATTTGTAAAAAAATCCAAAAAAATCGAAGATAGTTTCAATTAAGTTTGCTAAAATTTCATTCATAAAAATTAAAATTTGTAAAAAAATAAAAAAAAATCGAAGATAGTTTCAATTAAATTTGCTAAAATGTCGTCCATAAAAATTAATATTTGTAAAAAATTCCAAAAAAATAGAAGATAGCTTAAATTAAATGTGCTAAAATTTAGTTCATAAAAATTAAAAATTTTAAGAAAATCCAAAAAAATCAAAGATAGTTTCAATTAAATTTGCTAAAATGTCGTCCATAAAAATTAATATTTGTAAAAAAATCCAAAAAAATCGAAGATAGTTTCAATTAAATTTGCTAAAATTTCGTCCATAAAAATTAAAATTTGTAAAAAAATCCAAAATAATCGAAGATAGTTTCAATTAAATTTGCTAAAATTTCGTTCATAAAAATAAAAATTTGTAAAAAAATCCAAAAAAATCGAAGATAGTTTCAATTAAATTTGCCAAAATTTCGTTCATAAAAAATAAAATTTGTAAAAAAATCCAAAAAAATCGAAGATAGTTTCAATTAAATTTGCTAAAATGTCGTACATAAAAATTAAAATTTGTAAAAAAATCCAAAAAAATCGAAGATAGTTTCAATTAAGTTTGCTAAACTGTCGTCCATAAAAATTAATATTTGTAAAAAAATAAAAAAAAATCGAAGATAGTTTCAATTAAATTTGCTAAAATTTCGTTCATTAAAATTAAAATTTGTACAAAAATCCAAAATAATCGAAGATAGTTTCAATTAAATTTGCTAAAATTTCGTTCATAAAAATAAAAATTTGTAAAAAAATCCAAAAAAATCGAAGATAGTTTCAATTAAATTTGCTAAAATTTCGTTCATAAAAATAAAAATTTTAAAAAAATCCAAAAAAATCGAAGATAGTTTCAATTAAATTTGCTAAAATTTCGTTCATAAAAATTAAAATTTGTAAAAAAATTCAAAAAAATCGAAGATAGCTTAAATTAAATTTGCTAAAATTTAGTTCATAAAACTTAAAAATTTTAAGAAAATCCAAAAAAATCAAAGATTGTTTCAATTAAATTTGCTTAAATTTCGTTCATAAAAATAAAAATTTTAAAAAAATCCAAAAAAATCGAAGATAGTTTCAATTAAATTTGCTAAAATGTCGTACATAAAAATTAAAATTTGTAAAAAAATCCAAAAAAATCGAAGATAGTTTCAATTAAGTTTGCTAAACTGTCGTCCATAAAAATTAATATTTGTAAAAAAATAAAAAAAAATCGAAGATAGTTTCAATTAAATTTGCTAAAATTTCGTTCATTAAAATTAAAATTTGTACAAAAATCCAAAATAATCGAAGATTGTTTCAATTAAATTGGCTAAAATTTCGTTCATAAAAATTAAAATTTTTAAAAAAATTCAAAAAAATCGAAGATAGCTTAAATTAAATTTGCTAAAATTTAGTTCATAAAACTTAAAAATTTAAAGAAAATCCAAAAAAATCGAAGATAGTTTCAATTAAGTTTGCTAAAATTTCGTTCATAAAAATTAAAATTTGAAAAAAAATCCAATAAAAAATCGAAGATAGTTTCAATTAAATTTGCTAAAATTTCGTTCATAAAAATTAAAATTTGTAAGAAAATCCAAAAAAAACGAAGATAGCTTAAATTAAATTTGCTAAAATTTAGTCCATAAAACTTAAAAATTTAAAGAAAATCCAAAAAATCAAAGATAGTTTCAATTACATTTGCTAAAATGTCGTCCATAAAAATTAATATTTGTAAAAAAATCCAAAATAATCGAAGATAGTTTCAATTAAATTTGCTAAAATTTCGTTCATAAAAATAAAAATTAGTAAAAAAATACAAAAAAATCGAAGATAGTTTCAATTAAATTTGCTAAAATTTCGTTCATAAAAATAAAAATTTAAAAAAAATCGAAGATAGTTTCAATTAAATTTGCCAAAATTTCGTTCATAAAAAATAAAATTTGTAAAAAAATCCAAAAAAATCGAAGATAGTTTCAATTAAATTTGCTAAAATGTCGTACATAAAAATTAAAATTTGTAAAAAAATCCAAAAAAATCGAAGATAGTTTCAATTAAGTTTGCTAAACTGTCGTCCATAAAAATTAATATTTGTAAAAAAATAAAAAAAAATCGAAGATAGTTTCAATTAAATTTGCTAAAATTTCGTTCATTAAAATTAAAATTTGTACAAAAATCCCAAATAATCGAAGATAGTTTCAATTAAATTTGCTAAAATTTCGTTCATAAAAATAAAAATTTGTAAAAAAATCCAAAAAAATCGAAGATAGTTTCAATTAAATTTGCTAAAATTTCGTTCATAAAAATAAAAATTTAAAAAAAATCCAAAAAAATCGAAGATAGATTCAATTAAATTTGCTAAAATTTCGTTCATAAAAATTAAAATTTGTAAAAAAATTCAAAAAAATCGAAGATAGCTTAAATTAAATTTGCTAAAATTTAGTTCATAAAACTTAAAAATTTTAAGAAAATCCAAAAAAATCAAAGATTGTTTCAATTAAATTTGCTTAAATTTCGTTCATAAAAATAAAAATTTTAAAAAAATCCAAAAAAATCGAAGATAGTTTCAAATAAATTTGCTAAAATGTCGTACATAAAAATTAAAATTTGTAAAAAAATCCAAAAAAATCGAAGATAGTTTCAATTAAGTTTGCTAAACTGTCGTCCATAAAAATTAATATTTGTAAAAAAATAAAAAAAAATCGAAGATAGTTTCAATTAAATTTGCTAAAATTTCGTTCATTAAAATTAAAATTTGTACAAAAATCCAAAATAATCGAAGACAGTTTCAATTAAATTGGCTAAAATTTCGTTCATAAAAATTAAAATTTTTAAAAAAATTCAAAAAAATCGAAGATAGCTTAAATTAAATTTGCTAAAATTTAGTTCATAAAACTTAAAAATTTAAAGAAAATCCAAAAAAATCGAAGATAGTTTCAATTAAGTTTGCTAAAATTTCGTTCATAAAAATTAAAATTTGAAAAAAAATCCAAAAAAATCGAAGATAGTTTCAATTAAATTTGCTAAAATTTCGTTCATAAAAATTAAAATTTGTAAGAAAAACCAAAAAAAACGAAGATAGCTTAAATTAAATTTGCTAAAATTTAGTCCACAAAACTTAAAAATTTAAAGAAAATCCAAAAAATCAAAGATAGTTTCAATTAAATTTGCTAAAATGTCGTCCATAAAAATTAATATTTGTAAAAAAATCCAAAAAAATCGAAGATAGTTTCAATTAAATTTGCTAAAATTTCGTCCATAAAAATTAAAATTTGTAAAAAAATCCAAAATAATCGAAGATAGTTTCAATTAAATTTGCTAAAATTTCGTTCATAAAAATAAAAATTTGTAAAAAAATCCAAAAAAATCGAAGATAGTTTCAATTAAATTTGCTAAAATTTCGTTCATAAAAATAAAAATTTAAAAAAAATCCAAAAAAATCGAAGATAGTTTCAATTAAATTTGCCAAAATTTTGTTCATAAAAAATAAAATTTGTAAAAAAATCCAAAAAAATCGAAAATAGTTTCAATTAAATTTGCCAAAATTTCGTTCATAAAAATTAAAATTTGTAAAAAAATCCAAAAAAATCGAAGTTAGTTTCAATTAAATTTGCTAAAATGTCGTACATAAAAATTAAAATTTGTAAAAAAATCCAAAAAAATCGAAGATAGTTTCAATTAAGTTTGCTAAACTGTCGTCCATAAAAATTAATATTTGTAAAAAATAAAAAAAAATCGAAGATAGTTTCAATTAAATTTGCTAAAATTTCGTTCATTAAAATTAAAATTTGTACAAAAATTCAAAATAATCGAAGATAGTTTCAATTAAATTTGCTAAAATTTCGTTCATAAAAATAAAAATTTGTAAAAAAATCCAAAAAAATCGAAGATAGTTTCAATTAAATTTGCTAAAATTTCGTTCATAAAAATAAAAATTTAAAAAAAATCCCAAAAAATCGAAGATAGTTTCAATTAAATTTGCTAAAATTTCGTTCATAAAAATTAAAATTTTTAAAAAAATTCAAAAAAATCGAAGATAGCTTAAATTAAATTTGCTAAAATTTAGTTCATAAAACTTAAAAATTGAAAGAAAATCCAAAAAAATCGAAGATAGTTTCAATTAAGTTTGCTAAAATTTCGTTCATAAAAATTAAAATTTGAAAAAAAATCCAAAAAAATCGAAGATAGTTTCAATTAAATTTGCTAAAATTTCGTTCATAAAAATTAAAATTTGTAAGAAAATCCAAAAAAAATCGAAGATAGCTTAAATTAAATTTGCTAAAATTTAGTTCATAAAACTTAAAAATTTAAAGAAAATCCAAAAAATCAAAGATAGTTTCAATTAAATTTGCTAAAATGTCGTCCATTAAAATTAATATTTGTAAAAAAATCCAAAATAATCGAAGATAGTTTCAATTAAATTTGCTAAAATTTCGTTCATAAAAATAAAAATTAGTAAAAAAATCCAAAAAAATCGAAGATAGTTTCAATTAAATTTGATAAAATTTCGTTCATAAAAATAAAAATTTGGAAGAAAATTCAAAAAAATAGAAGATAGCTCAAATTAAATTTGCTAAAATTTAGTTCATAAAACTTAAAAATTTAAAGAAAATCCAAAAAATCAAAGATAGTTTCAATTAAATTTGCTAAAATGTCGTCCATAAAAATTAATATTTGTAAAAAAATCCAAAAAAATCGAAGATAGTTTCAATTAAATTTGCTAAAATTTCGTCCATAAAAATTAAAATTTGTAAAAAAATCCAAAATAATCCAAGATAGTTTCAATTAAATTTGCTAAAATTTCGTTCATAAAAATAAAAATTTGTAAAAAAATCCAAAAAAATCGAAGATAGTTTCAATTAAATTTGCCAAAATTTTGTTCATAAAAAATAAAATTTGTAAAAAAATCCAAAAAAATCGAAGATAGTTTCAATTAAATTTGCTAAAATGTCGTACATAAACATTAAAATTTGTAAAAAAATCCAAAAAAATCGAAGATAGTTTCAATTAAGTTTGCTAAACTGTCGTCCATAAAAATTAATATTTGTAAAAAAATAAAAAAAAATCGAAGATAGTTTCAATTAAATTTGCTAAAATTTCGTTCATTAAAATTAAAATTTGTACAAAAATCCAAAATAATCGAAGATAGTTTCAATTAAATTTGCTAAAATTTCGTTCATAAAAATAAAAATTTGTAAAAAAATCCAAAAAAATCGAAGATAGTTTCAATTAAATTTGCTAAAATTTCGTTCATAAAAATAAAAATTTAAAAAAAATCCAAAAAATCGAAGATAGTTTCAATTAAATTTGCTAAAATTTCGTTCATAAAAATTAAAATTTGTAAAAAATTCAAAAAAATCGAAGATAGCTTAAATTAAATTTGCTAAAATTTAGTTCATAAAACTTAAAAATTTTAAGAAAATCCAAAAAAATCAAAGATTGTTTCAATTAAATTTGCTTAAATTTCGTTCATAAAAATAAAAATTTTAAAAAAATCCAAAAAAATCGAAGATAGTTTCAATTAAATTTGCTCAAATGTCGTACATAAAAATTAAAATTTGTAAAAAAATCCAAAAAAATCGAAGATAGTTTCAATTAAGTTTGCTAAACTGTCGTCCATAAAAATTAATATTTGTAAAAAAATAAAAAAAAATCGAAGATAGTTTCAATTAAATTTGCTAAAATTTCGTTCATTAAAATTAAAATTTGTACAAAAATCCAAAATAATCGAAGATTGTTTCAATTAAATTGGCTAAAATTTCGTTCATAAAAATTAAAATTTTTAAAAAAATTCAAAAAAATCGAAGATAGCTTAAATTAAATTTGCTAAAATTTAGTTCATAAAACTTAAAAATTTAAAGAAAATCCAAAAAAATCGAAGATAGTTTCAATTAAGTTTGCTAAAATTTCGTTCATAAAAATTAAAATTTGAAAAAAAATCCAATAAAAAATCGAAGATAGTTTCAATTAAATTTGCTAAAATTTCGTTCATAAAAATTAAAATTTGTAAGAAAATCCAAAAAAAACGAAGATAGCTTAAATTAAATTTGCTAAAATTTAGTCCATAAAACTTAAAAATTTAAAGAAAATCCAAAAAATCAAAGATAGTTTCAATTACATTTGCTAAAATGTCGTCCATAAAAATTAATATTTGTAAAAAAATCCAAAATAATCGAAGATAGTTTCAATTAAATTTGCTAAAATTTCGTTCATAAAAATAAAAATTAGTAAAAAAATACAAAAAAATCGAAGATAGTTTCAATTAAATTTGCTAAAATTTCGTTCATAAAAATAAAAATTTAAAAAAAATCGAAGATAGTTTCAATTAAATTTGCCAAAATTTCGTTCATAAAAAATAAAATTTGTAAAAAAATCCAAAAAAATCGAAGATAGTTTCAATTAAATTTGCTAAAATGTCGTACATAAAAATTAAAATTTGTAAAAAAATCCAAAAAAATCGAAGATAGTTTCAATTAAGTTTGCTAAACTGTCGTCCATAAAAATTAATATTTGTAAAAAAATAAAAAAAAATCGAAGATAGTTTCAATTAAATTTGCTAAAATTTCGTTCATTAAAATTAAAATTTGTACAAAAATCCCAAATAATCGAAGATAGTTTCAATTAAATTTGCTAAAATTTCGTTCATAAAAATAAAAATTTGTAAAAAAATCCAAAAAAATCGAAGATAGTTTCAATTAAATTTGCTAAAATTTCGTTCATAAAAATAAAAATTTAAAAAAAATCCAAAAAAATCGAAGATAGATTCAATTAAATTTGCTAAAATTTCGTTCATAAAAATTAAAATTTGTAAAAAAATTCAAAAAAATCGAAGATAGCTTAAATTAAATTTGCTAAAATTTAGTTCATAAAACTTAAAAATTTTAAGAAAATCCAAAAAAATCAAAGATTGTTTCAATTAAATTTGCTTAAATTTCGTTCATAAAAATAAAAATTTTAAAAAAATCCAAAAAAATCGAAGATAGTTTCAAATAAATTTGCTAAAATGTCGTACATAAAAATTAAAATTTGTAAAAAAATCCAAAAAAATCGAAGATAGTTTCAATTAAGTTTGCTAAACTGTCGTCCATAAAAATTAATATTTGTAAAAAAATAAAAAAAAATCGAAGATAGTTTCAATTAAATTTGCTAAAATTTCGTTCATTAAAATTAAAATTTTTAAAAAAATTCAAAAAAATCGAAGATAGCTTAAATTAAATTTGCTAAAATTTAGTTCATAAAACTTAAAAATTTAAAGAAAATCCAAAAAAATCGAAGATAGTTTCAATTAAGTTTGCTAAAATTTCGTTCATAAAAATTAAAATTTGAAAAAAAATCCAAAAAAATCGAAGATAGTTTCAATTAAATTTGCTAAAATTTCGTTCATAAAAATTAAAATTTGTAAGAAAAACCAAAAAAAACGAAGATAGCTTAAATTAAATTTGCTAAAATTTAGTCCACAAAACTTAAAAATTTAAAGAAAATCCAAAAAATCAAAGATAGTTTCAATTAAATTTGCTAAAATGTCGTCCATAAAAATTAATATTTGTAAAAAAATCCAAAAAAATCGAAGATAGTTTCAATTAAATTTGCTAAAATTTCGTCCATAAAAATTAAAATTTGTAAAAAAATCCAAAATAATCGAAGATAGTTTCAATTAAATTTGCTAAAATTTCGTTCATAAAAATAAAAATTTGTAAAAAAATCCAAAAAAATCGAAGATAGTTTCAATTAAATTTGCTAAAATTTCGTTCATAAAAATAAAAATTTGGAAGAAAATTCAAAAAAATAGAAGATAGCTCAAATTAAATTTGCTAAAATTTAGTTCATAAAACTTAAAAATTTAAAGAAAATCCAAAAAATCAAAGATAGTTTCAATTAAATTTGCTAAAATGTCGTCCATAAAAATTAATATTTGTAAAAAAATCCAAAAAAATCGAAGATAGTTTCAATTAAATTTGCTAAAATTTCGTCCATAAAAATTAAAATTTGTAAAAAAATCCAAAATAATCCAAGATAGTTTCAATTAAATTTGCTAAAATTTCGTTCATAAAAATAAAAATTTGTAAAAAAATCCAAAAAAATCGAAGATAGTTTCAATTAAATTTGCCAAAATTTTGTTCATAAAAAATAAAATTTGTAAAAAAATCCAAAAAAATCGAAGATAGTTTCAATTAAATTTGCTAAAATGTCGTACATAAACATTAAAATTTGTAAAAAAATCCAAAAAAATCGAAGATAGTTTCAATTAAGTTTGCTAAACTGTCGTCCATAAAAATTAATATTTGTAAAAAAATAAAAAAAAATCGAAGATAGTTTCAATTAAATTTGCTAAAATTTCGTTCATTAAAATTAAAATTTGTACAAAAATCCAAAATAATCGAAGATAGTTTCAATTAAATTTGCTAAAATTTCGTTCATAAAAATAAAAATTTGTAAAAAAATCCAAAAAAATCGAAGATAGTTTCAATTAAATTTGCTAAAATTTCGTTCATAAAAATAAAAATTTAAAAAAAATCCAAAAAATCGAAGATAGTTTCAATTAAATTTGCTAAAATTTCGTTCATAAAAATTAAAATTTGTAAAAAATTCAAAAAAATCGAAGATAGCTTAAATTAAATTTGCTAAAATTTAGTTCATAAAACTTAAAATTTTAAGAAAATCCAAAAAAATCAAAGATTGTTTCAATTAAATTTGCTTAAATTTCGTTCATAAAAATAAAAATTTTAAAAAAAATCCAAAAAAATCGAAGATAGTTTCAATTAAATTTGCTAAAATGTCGTACATAAAAATTAAAATTTGTAAAAAAATCCAAAAAAATCGAAGATAGTTTCAATTAAGTTTGCTAAACTGTCGTCCATAAAAATTAATATTTGTAAAAAAATAAAAAAAAATCGAAGATAGTTTCAATTAAATTTGCTAAAATTTCGTTCATTAAAATTAAAATTTGTACAAAAATCCAAAATAATCGAAGATAGTTTCAATTAAATTGGCTAAAATTTCGTTCATAAAAATTAAAATTTTTAAAAAAATTCAAAAAAATCGAAGATAGCTTAAATTAAATTTGCTAAAATTTAGTTCATAAAACTTAAAAATTTAAAGAAAATCCAAAAAAATCGAAGATAGTTTCAATTAAGTTTGCTAATATTTCGTTCATAAAAATTAAAATTTGAAAAAAAATCCAAGAAAATCGAAGATAGTTTCAATTAAATTTGCTAAAATTTCGTTCATAAAAATTAAAATTTGTAAGAAAATCCAAAAAAAACGAAGATAGCTTAAATTAAATTTGCTAAAATTTAGTCCATAAAACTTAAAAATTTAAAGAAAATCCAAAAAATCAAAGATAGTTTCAATTAAATTTGCTAAAATGTCGTCCATAAAAATTAATATTTGTAAAAAAATCCAAAATAATCGAAGATAGTTTCAATTAAATTTGCTAAAATTTCGTTCATAAAAATAAAAATTAGTAAAAAAATACAAAAAATCGAAGATAGTTTCAATTAAATTTGATAAAATTTCGTTCATAAAAATAAAAATTTGGAAGAAAATTCAAAAAAATAGAAGATAGCTTAAATTAAGTTTGCTAAAATTTAGTTCATAAAACTTAAAAATTTAAAGAAAATCCAAAAAATCAAAGATAGTTTCAATTAAATTTGCTAAAATGTCGTCCATAGAAATTAATATTTGTAAAAAAATCCAAAAAAATCGAAGATAGTTTCAATTAAATTTGCTAAAATTTCGTCCATAAAAATTAAAATTTGTAAAAAAATCCAAAATAATCCAAGATAGTTTCCATTAAATTTGCTAAAATTTCGTTCATAAAAATAAAAATTTGTAAAAAAATCCAAAAAAATCGAAGATAGTTTCAATCAAATTTGCCAAAATTTCGTTCATAAAAAATAAAATTTGTAAAAAAATCCAAAAAAATCGAAGATAGTTTCAATTAAATTTGCTAAAATGTCGTACATAAAAATTAAAATTTGTAAAAAAATCCAAAAAAATCGAAGATAGTTTCAATTAAGTTTGCTAAACTGTCGTCCATAAAAATTAATATTTGTAAAAAAATAAAAAAAAATCGAAGATAGTTTCAATTAAATTTGCTAAAATTTCGTTCATTAAAATTAAAATTTGTACAAAAATCCAAAATAATCGAAGATAGTTTCAATTAAATTTGCTAAAATTTCGTTCATAAAAATAAAAATTTGTAAAAAAATCCAAAAAAATCGAAGATAGTTTCAATTAAATTTGCTAAAATTTCGTTCATAAAAATAAAAATTTAAAAAAAATCCAAAAAAATCGAAGATAGTTTCAATTAAATTTGCTAAAATTTCGTTCATAAAAATTAAAATTTGTAAAAAAATTCAAAAAAATCGAAGATAGCTTAAATTAAATTTGCTAAAATTTAGTTCATAAAACTTAAAAATTTTAAGAAAATCCAAAAAAATCAAAGATTGTTTCAATTAAATTTGCTTAAATTTCGTTCATAAAAATAAAAATTTTAAAAAAATCCAAAAAAATCGAAGATAGTTTCAATTAAATTTGCTAAAATGTCGTACATAAAAATTAAAATTTGTAAAAAAATCCAAAAAAATCGAAGATAGTTTCAATTAAGTTTGCTAAACTGTCGTCCATAAAAATTAATATTTGTAAAAAAATAAAAAAAAATCGAAGATAGTTTCAATTAAATTTGCTAAAATTTCGTTCATTAAAATTAAAATTTGTACAAAAATCCAAAATAATCGAAGATAGTTTCAATTAAATTGGCTAAAATTTCGTTCATAAAAATTAAAATTTTTAAAAAAATTCAAAAAAATCGAAGATAGCTTAAATTAAATTTGCTAAAATTTAGTTCATAAAACTTAAAAATTTAAAGAAAATCCAAAAAAATCGAAGATAGTTTCAATTAAGTTTGCTAAAATTTCGTTCATAAAAATTAAAATTTGAAAAAAAATCCAAAAAAATCGAAGATAGTTTCAATTAAATTTGCTAAAATTTCGTTCATAAAAATTAAAATTTGTAAGAAAATCCAAAAAAAACGAAGATAGCTTAAATTAAATTTGCTAAAATTTAGTCCATAAAACTTAAAAATTTAAAGAAAATCCAAAAAATCAAAGATAGTTTCAATTAAATTTGCTAAAATGTCGTCCATAAAAATTAATATTTGTAAAAAAATCCAAAATAATCGAAGATAGTTTCAATTAAATTTGCTAAAATTTCGTTCATAAAAATAAAAATTAGTAAAAAAATACAAAAAAATCGAAGATAGTTTCCATTAAATTTGATAAAATTTCGTTCATAAAAATAAAAATTTGGAAGAAAATTCAAAAAATAGAAGATAGCTTAAATTAAATTTGCTAAAATTTAGTTCATAAAACTTAAAAATTTAAAGAAAATCCAAAAAATCAAAGATAGTTTCAATTAAATTTGCTAAAATGTCGTCCATAAAAATTAATATTTGTAAAAAAATCCAAAAAAATCGAAGATAGTTTCAATTAAATTTGCTAAAATTTCGTCCATAAAAATTAAAATTTGTAAAAAAATCCAAAATAATCCAAGATAGTTTCCATTAAATTTGCTAAAATTTCGTTCATAAAAATAAAAATTTGTAAAAAAATCCAAAAAAATCGAAGATAGTTTCAATTAAATTTGCCAAAATTTCGTTCATAAAAAATAAAATTTGTAAAAAAATCCAAAAAATCGAAGATAGTTTCAATTAAATTTGCTAAAATGTCGTACATAAAAATTAAAATTTGTAAAAAAATCCAAAAAAATCGAAGATAGTTTCAATTAAGTTTGCTAAACTGTCGTCCATAAAAATTAATATTTGTAAAAAAATAAAAAAAAATCGAAGATAGTTTCAATTAAATTTGCTAAAATTTCGTTCATTAAAATTAAAATTTGTACAAAAATCCAAAATAATCGAAGATAGTTTCAATTAAATTTGCTAAAATTTCGTTCATAAAATAAAAATTTGTAAAAAAATCCAAAAAAATCGAAGATAGTTTCAATTAAATTTGCTAAAATTTCGTTCATAAAAATAAAAATTTAAAAAAAATCCAAAAAAATCGAAGATAGTTTCAATTAAATTTGCTAAAATTTCGTTCATAAAAATTAAAATTTGTAAAAAATTCAAAAAAATCGAAGATAGCTTAATTAAATTTGCTAAAATTTAGTTCATAAAACTTAAAAATTTTAAGAAAATCCAAAAAAATCAAAGATTGTTTCAATTAAATTTGCTTAAATTTCGTTCATAAAAATAAAAATTTTAAAAAATCCAAAAAAATCGAAGATAGTTTCAATTAAATTTGCTAAAATGTCGTACATAAAAATTAAAATTTGTAAAAAAATCCAAAAAAATCGAAGATAGTTTCAATTAAGTTTGCTAAACTGTCGTCATAAAAATTAATATTTGTAAAAAAATAAAAAAAATCGAAGATAGTTTCAATTAAATTTGCTAAAATTTCGTTCATTAAAATTAAAATTTGTACAAAAATCCAAAATAATCGAAGATAGTTTCAATTAAATTGGCTAAAATTTCGTTCATAAAAATTAAAATTTTTAAAAAAATTCAAAAAAATCGAAGATAGCTTAAATTAAATTTGCTAAAATTTAGTTCATAAAACTTAAAAATTTAAAGAAAATCCAAAAAAATCGAAGATAGTTTCAATTAAGTTTGCTAAAATTTCGTTCATAAAAATTAAAATTTGAAAAAAAATCCAAAAAAATCGAAGATAGTTTCAATTAAATTTGCTAAAATTTCGTTCATAAAAATTAAAATTTGTAAGAAAATCCAAAAAAAACGAAGATAGCTTAAATTAAATTTGCTAAAATTTAGTCCATAAAACTTAAAAATTTAAAGAAAATCCAAAAAATCAAAGATAGTTTCAATTAAATTTGCTAAAATGTCGTCCATAAAAATTAATATTTGTAAAAAAATCCAAAATAATCGAAGATAGTTTCAATTAAATTTGCTAAAATTTCGTTCATAAAATAAAAATTAGTAAAAAAATACAAAAAAATCGAAGATAGTTTCAATTAAATTTGATAAAATTTCGTTCATAAAAATAAAAATTTGGAAGAAAATTCAAAAAAATAGAAGATAGCTTAAATTAAATTTGCTAAAATTTAGTTCATAAAACTTAAAAATTTAAAGAAAATCCAAAAAATCAAAGATAGTTTCAATTAAATTTGCTAAATGTCGTCCATAAAAATTAATATTTGTAAAAAAATCCAAAAAATCGAAGATAGTTTCAATTAAATTTGCTAAAATTTCGTCCATAAAAATTAAAATTTGTAAAAAAATCCAAAATAATCGAAGATAGTTTCAATTAAATTTGCTAAAATTTCGTTCATAAAAATAAAAATTTGTAAAAAAATCCAAAAAATCGAAGATAGTTTCAATTAAATTTGCTAAAATTTCGTTCATAAAAATAAAAATTTAAAAAAAATCCAAAAAAATCAAAGATT
>CAWVQI010000445.1:0-209041 GCA_963932335.1 Andrena marginata | reverse complement strand
AAAAAATAAAAAAAATCGAAGATAGTTTCAATTAAATTTGCTAAAATTTCGTTCATAAAAATTAAAATTTGTAAAAAATCCAAAAAAAATCGAAGATAGTTTCAACTAAATTTGCTAAAATTTCGTTCATAAAAATTAAAATTTGTAAAAAATCCAAAAATTGAAGATAGTTTCAATTAAATTTGCTAAAATTTCGTTCATAAAAATTAAAATTTGAAAGAAAAATCCAAAAAAATCGAAGATAGATTCAATTGAATTTGCTAAAATTTCGTTCATAAAAATTAAAATTTGTAAAAAAATCCAAAAAAAATCGAAGACAGTTTCAATTAAATTTGCTAAAATTTCGTTCATAAAAATTAAAATTTGAAAAGAATCCAAAAAATCGAAGATAGTTTCAATTAAGTTTGCTAAAATTTCGTTCATAAAAATTAAAATTTGTAAAAAAATCCAAAAAAATCGAAGATAGTTTCAATTAAATTTGCTAAAATTTCGTTCATAAAAATTAAAATTTTTAAAAAAATCCAAAAAATCGAAGATAGTTTCAATTGAATTTGCTAAAATTTCGTTCATAAAAATTAAAATTGTAAAAAAATCCAAACAAATCGAAGACAGTTTCAATTAAATTTGCTAAAATTTCGTTCATGAAAATTAAAATTTGTAAAGAAATCCAAACAAATCGAAGATAGTTTCAATCGAATTTGTTAAAATTTCGTTCATTAAAATTAAAATTTGTAAAAAAATCCAAAAAAATCGAAGATAGTTTCAATTAAATTTGCTAAAATTTCGTTCATAAAAATTAAAATTTGTAAAAAAATAAAAAAAAATCGAAGATAGTTTCAATTAAATTTGCTAAAATTTCGTTCATAAAAATTAAAATTTTAAAAAAAATCCACAAAAATCGAAGATAGTTTCAATTGAATTTGCTAAAATTTCGTTCATAAAAATTAAAATTTGTAAAAAAATCCAAACAAATCGCAGATATTTTCAATTAAATTTGCTAAAATTTCGTTCATAAAATTAAAATTTTTAAAAAAATCCAAAAAAATCGAAGATAGTTTCATTTGAATTTAAAATTTCGTTCATAAAAATTAAAATTTGTAAAAAAATCCAAACAAATCGAAGATAGTTTCAATTAAATTTGCTATAATTTCGTTCATAAAAATTAAATATTTTTAAAAAATCCACAAAAATCGAAGATAGTTTCAATTGAATTTGCTAAAATTTTGATCATAAAAATTAAAATTGGTAAAAAATCCAAAAAAATCAAAGATAGTTCCGATTAAATTTGCTAAAATTTCGTTCATAATAAGAAAAATTTCTAAAAAAATTCAAAAATATCGAAGATAGTTTCAATTAAATTTGCAAAAATTTCGATCATAAAAATAAAAATTTGTAAAAAAATTTAAAAAAAAACGATGATAGTTTCAATTAAATTTGCTAAAATTTCGTTCATGAAAATTAAAATTTGTAAAAAAATCCAAACAAATCGAAGATAGTTTCAATTGAATTTGTTAAAATTTCGTTCATAAAAATTAAAATTTGTAAAAAAATCTAAAAAAATCGAAGATAGTTTCAATTAAATTTGCTAAAATTTCGTTCATAAAAATTAAAATTTTAAAAAAAATCCACAAAAATCGAAGATAGTTTCATTTGAATTTGCTAAAACTTCGATCATAAAAATTAAAATTTGTAAAAAATCCAAAAAAATCGAAGATAGTTTCAATTAAATTTGCTAAAATTAAGTTCATAAAAATTAAAATTTGTAAAAAAATAAAAAAAAATCGAAGATAGTTTCAATTAAATTTGCTAAAATTTCATTCATAAAAATTAAAATTTGTAAAAAAATCTAAAAAAAATCGAAGATAGTTTCAACTAAATTTGCTAAAATTTCGTTCATAAAAATTAAAATTTGTAAAAAATCCAAAAATTGAAGATAGTTTCAATTAAATTTGCTAAAATTTCGTTCATAAAAATTAAAATTTGAAAGAAAAATCCAAAAAAATCGAAGATAGATTCAATTGAATTTGCTAAAATTTCGTTCATAAAAATTAAAATTTGTAAAAAAAATCCAAAAAAATCGAAGATAGTTTCAATTAAATTTGCTAAAATTTCGTTCATAAAAATTAAAATTTGAAAAAAATCCAAAAAAATCGAAGATAGTTTCAATTGAATTTGCTAAAATTTCGTTCATAAAAATTAAAATTTGTAAAAAAATCCAAACAAATCGAAGATATTTTTAATTAAATTTGCTAAAATTTCGTTCATAAAAATTAAAATTTTTAAAAAAATCCAAAAAAATCGAAGATAGTTTCAATTGAATTTGCTAAAATTTCGTTCATAAAAATTAAAATTTGTAAAAAAATCCAAACAAATCGAAGATAGTTTCAATTAAATTTGCTATAATTTCGTTCATAAAAATTAAATTTTTTTAAAAAATCCACAAAAATCGAAGATAGTTTCAATTGAATTTGCTAAAATTTTGATCATAAAAATTAAAATTGGTAAAAAATCCAAAAAAATCGAAGATAGTTCCGATTAAATTTGCTAAAATTTCGTTCATAAAAATAAAAATTTCTAAAAAAATCCAAAAATATCGAAGATAGTTTCAATTAAATTTGCAAAATTTTCGATCATAAAAATAAAATTTGTAAAAAAATTAAAAAAAAAACGATGATAGTTTCAATTAAATTTGCTAAAATTTCGTTCATGAAAATTAAAATTAGTAAAAAGATCCAAACAAATCGAAGATAGTTTCAATTGAATTTGTTAAAATTGC
Source organism: Andrena marginata (assembly GCA_963932335.1). NCBI lineage: Eukaryota > Metazoa > Arthropoda > Insecta > Hymenoptera > Andrenidae > Andrena > Andrena marginata. The sequence continues at coordinate 206,265 of CAWVQI010000445.1, read as the reverse complement.
GTTCATAAAAATTAAAATTTGTAAAAAAATCTAAAAAAATCGAAGATAGTTTCAATTAAAATTGCTAAAATTTCGTTCATAAAAATTAAAATTTGTAAAAAAATAAAAAAAAATCGAAGATAGTTTCAATTAAATTGCTAAAATTTCGTTCATAAAAATTAAAATTTTAAAAAAAATCCACAAAAATCGAAGATAGTTTCAATTAAATTTTCTAAAATTTCGTTCATAAAAATTAAAATTTGTAAAAAATCCCAAAAAATCGAAGATAGATTCAATTAAATTTGCTAAAATTTCGTTCATAAAAATTAAAATTTGTAAAAAAATCCAAAAAAATCGAAGATAGTTTCAATTAAATTTGCTAAAATTTCGTTCATAAAAATTAAAATTTGTAAAAAATCCAATAAAATCGAAGATAGTTTCAATGAAATTTGCTAAAATTTCGTTCGTAAAAATAAAAATTTCTAAAAAAATCCAAAAAAATCGAAGATAGTTTCAATGAAATTTGCTAAAATTTCGTTCGTAAAAATAAAAATTTCTAAAAAAAATTCAAAAAAATCGAAGATAGTTTCAATTAAATTTGTTAAAATTTCGTTCATAAAAATTAAAATTTGTAAAGAAATCCAAAAAAATCGAAGATAGTTTCAATTAAATTTGCTAAAATTTCGTTCATAAAAATTAAAATTTGTAAAAAAATAAAAAAAAATCGAAGATAGTTTCAATTAAATTTGCTAAAATTTCGTTCATAAAAATTAAAATTTGTAAAAAAATCCAAAAAAATCGAAGATAGTTCCGATTAAATTTGCTAAAATTTCGTTCATAAAAATAAAAATTTCTAAAAAAATCCAAAAATATCGAAGATAGTTTCAATTAAATTTGCAAAATTTTCGATCATAAAAATAAAAATTTGTAAAAAAATTAAAAAAAAAACGATGATAGTTTCAATTAAATTTGCTAAAATTTCGTTCATGAAAATTAAAATTAGTAAAAAGATCCAAACAAATCGAAGATAGTTTCAATTGAATTTGTTAAAATTGCGTTCATAAAAATTAAAATTTGTAAAAAAATCTAAAAAAATCGAAGATAGTTTCAATTAAAATTGCTAAAATTTCGTTCATAAAAATTAAAATTTGTAAAAAAATAAAAAAAAATCGAAGATAGTTTCAATTAAATTTGCTAAAATTTCGTTCATAAAAATTAAAATTTTAAAAAAAATCCACAAAAATCGAAGATAGTTTCAATTAAATTTTCTAAAATTTCGTTCATAAAAATTAAAATTTGTAAAAAATCCCAAAAAATCGAAGATAGATTCAATTAAATTTGCTAAAATTTCGTTCATAAAAATTAAAATTTGTAAAAAAATCCAAAAAAATCGAAGATAGTTTCAATTAAATTTGCTAAAATTTCGTTCATAAAAATTAAAATTTGTAAAAAAATCCAATAAAATCGAAGATAGTTTCAATGAAATTTGCTAAAATTTCGTTCGTAAAAATAAAAATTTCTAAAAAAATCCAAAAAAATCGAAGATAGTTTCAATGAAATTTGCTAAAATTTCGTTCGTAAAAATAAAAATTTCTAAAAAAAATTCAAAAAAATCGAAGATAGTTTCAATTAAATTTGTTAAAATTTCGTTCATAAAAATTAAAATTTGTAAAGAAATCCAAAAAATCGAAGATAGTTTCAATTAAATTTGCTAAAATTTCGTTCATAAAAATTAAAATTTGTAAAAAAATAAAAAAAAATCGAAGATAGTTTCAATTAAATTTGCTAAAATTTCGTTCATAAAAATTAAAATTTGTAAAAAAATCCAAAAAAATCGAAGATAGTTTCAACTAAATTTGCTAAAATTTCGTTCATAAAAATTAAAATTTGTAAAAAATCCAAAAAATTGAAGATAGTTTCAATTAAATTTGCTAAAATTTCGTTCATAAAAATTAAATTTGAAAGAAAAATCCAAAAAAATCGAAGATAGATTCAATTGAATTTGCTAAAATTTCGTTCATAAAAATTAAAATTTGTAAAAAAATCCAAAAAAAATCGAAGACAGTTTCAATTAAATTTGCTAAAATTTCGTTCATAAAAATTAAAATTTGAAAAGAATCCAAAAAAATCGAAGATAGTTTCAATTAAGTTTGCTAAAATTTCGTTCATAAAAATTAAAATTTGTAAAAAAATCCAAAAAAATCGAAGATAGTTTCAATTAAATTTGCTAAAATTTCGTTCATAAAAATTAAAATTTTTAAAAAAATCCAAAAAAATCGAAGATAGTTTCAATTGAATTTGCTAAAATTTCGTTCATAAAAATTAAAATTTGTAAAAAAATCCAAACAAATCGAAGACAGTTTCAATTAAATTTGCTAAAATTTCGTTCATGAAAATTAAAATTTGTAAAGAAATCCAAACAAATCGAAGATAGTTTCAATCGAATTTGTTAAAATTTCGTTCATTAAAATTAAAATTTGTAAAAAAATCCAAAAAAATCGAAGATAGTTTCAATTGAATTTGCTAAAATTTCGTTCATAAAAATTAAAATTTGTAAAAAAATCCAAACAAATCGAAGATAGTTTCAATTAAATTTGCTATAATTTCGTTCATAAAAATTAAATTTTTTTAAAAAATCCACAAAAATCGAAGATAGTTTCAATTGAATTTGCTAAAATTTTGATCATAAAAATTAAAATTGGTAAAAAATCCAAAAAAATCGAAGATAGTTCCGATTAAATTTGCTAAAATTTCGTTCATAAAAATAAAAATTTCTAAAAAAATCCAAAAATATCGAAGATAGTTTCAATTAAATTTGCAAAATTTTCGATCATAAAAATAAAAATTTGTAAAAAAATTAAAAAAAAAACGATGATAGTTTCAATTAAATTTGCTAAAATTTCGTTCATGAAAATTAAAATTAGTAAAAAGATCCAAACAAATCGAAGATAGTTTCAATTGAATTTGTTAAAATTGCGTTCATAAAAATTAAAATTTGTAAAAAAATCTAAAAAAATCGAAGATAGTTTCAATTAAAATTGCTAAAATTTCGTTCATAAAAATTAAAATTTGTAAAAAAATAAAAAAAAATCGAAGATAGTTTCAATTAAATTTGCTAAAATTTCGTTCATAAAAATTAAAATTTTAAAAAAAATCCACAAAAATCGAAGATAGTTTCAATTAAATTTTCTAAAATTTCGTTCATAAAAATTAAAATTTGTAAAAAATCCCAAAAAATCGAAGATAGATTCAATTAAATTTGCTAAAATTTCGTTCATAAAAATTAAAATTTGTAAAAAAATCCAAAAAAATCGAAGATAGTTTCAATTAAATTTGCTAAAATTTCGTTCATAAAAATTAAAATTTGTAAAAAAATCCAATAAAATCGAAGATAGTTTCAATGAAATTTGCTAAAATTTCGTTCGTAAAAATAAAAATTTCTAAAAAAATCCAAAAAAATCGAAGATAGTTTCAATGAAATTTGCTAAAATTTCGTTCGTAAAAATAAAAATTTCTAAAAAAAATTCAAAAAAATCGAAGATAGTTTCAATTAAATTTGTTAAAATTTCGTTCATAAAAATTAAAATTTGTAAAGAAATCCAAAAAAATCGAAGATAGTTTCAATTAAATTTGCTAAAATTTCGTTCATAAAAATTAAAATTTGTAAAAAAATAAAAAAAAATCGAAGATAGTTTCAATTAAATTTGCTAAAATTTCGTTCATAAAAATTAAAATTTGTAAAAAAATCCAAAAAAAATCGAAGATAGTTTCAACTAAATTTGCTAAAATTTCGTTCATAAAAATTAAAATTTGTAAAAAATCCAAAAAATTGAAGATAGTTTCAATTAAATTTGCTAAAATTTCGTTCATAAAAATTAAAATTTGAAAGAAAAATCCAAAAAAATCGAAGATAGATTCAATTGAATTTGCTAAAATTTCGTTCATAAAAATTAAAATTTGTAAAAAAATCCAAAAAAAATCGAAGACAGTTTCAATTAAATTTGCTAAAATTTCGTTCATAAAAATTAAAATTTGAAAAGAATCCAAAAAAATCGAAGATAGTTTCAATTAAGTTTGCTAAAATTTCGTTCATAAAAATTAAAATTTGTAAAAAAATCCAAAAAAATCGAAGATAGTTTCAATTAAATTTGCTAAAATTTCGTTCATAAAAATTAAAATTTTTAAAAAATCCAAAAAAATCGAAGATAGTTTCAATTGAATTTGCTAAAATTTCGTTCATAAAAATTAAAATTTGTAAAAAAATCCAAACAAATCGAAGACAGTTTCAATTAAATTTGCTAAAATTTCGTTCATGAAAATTAAAATTTGTAAAGAAATCCAAACAAATCGAAGATAGTTTCAATCGAATTTGTTAAAATTTCGTTCATTAAAATTAAAATTTGTAAAAAAATCCAAAAAAATCGAAGATAGTTTCAATTAAATTTGCTAAAATTTCGTTCATAAAAATTAAAATTTGTAAAAAAATAAAAAAAAATCGAAGATAGTTTCAATTAAATTTGCTAAAATTTCGTTCATAAAAATTAAAATTTTAAAAAAAATCCACAAAAATCGAAGATAGTTTCAATTGAATTTGCTAAAATTTCGTTCATAAAAATTAAAATTTGTAAAAAAATCCAAACAAATCGCAGATATTTTCAATTAAATTTGCTAAAATTTCGTTCATAAAAATTAAAATTTTTAAAAAAATCCAAAAAAATCGAAGATAGTTTCATTTGAATTTGCTAAAATTTCGTTCATAAAAATTAAAATTTGTAAAAAAATCCAAACAAATCGAAGATAGTTTCAATTAAATTTGCTATAATTTCGTTCATAAAAATTAAATATTTTTAAAAAATCCACAAAAATCGAAGATAGTTTCAATTGAATTTGCTAAAATTTTGATCATAAAAATTAAAATTGGTAAAAAATCCAAAAAAATCAAAGATAGTTCCGATTAAATTTGCTAAAATTTCGTTCATAATAAGAAAAATTTCTAAAAAAATTCAAAAATATCGAAGATAGTTTCAATTAAATTTGCAAAAATTTCGATCATAAAAATAAAAATTTGTAAAAAAATTAAAAAAAAAACGATGATAGTTTCAATTAAATTTGCTAAAATTTCGTTCATGAAAATTAAAATTTGTAAAAAAATCCAAACAAATCGAAGATAGTTTCAATTGAATTTGTTAAAATTTCGTTCATAAAAATTAAAATTTGTAAAAAAATCTAAAAAAATCGAAGATAGTTTCAATTAAATTTGCTAAAATTTCGTTCATAAAAATTAAAATTTTAAAAAAAATCCACAAAAATCGAAGATAGTTTCATTTGAATTTGCTAAAACTTCGATCATAAAAATTAAAATTTGTAAAAAATCCAAAAAAATCGAAGATAGTTTCAATTAAATTTGCTAAAATTTCGATCATAAAAATTAAAATTTGTAAAAAATCAAAAAAATCGAAGATAATTTCGATTAAATTTTCTAAAATTTCGTTCATAAAAATTAAAATTTTTAAAAAAATCCAAAAAAATCGAAGATAGTTTCAATTGAATTTGCTAAAATTTCGTTCATAAAAATTAAAATTTGTAAAAAAATCCAAACAAATCGCAGATATTTTCAATTAAATTTGCTAAAATTTCGTTCATAAAAATTAAAATTTTTAAAAAAATCCAAAAAAATCGAAGATAGTTTCATTTGAATTTGCTAAAATTTCGTTCATAAAAATTAAAATTTGTAAAAAAATCCAAACAAATCGAAGATAGTTTCAATTAAATTTGCTATAATTTCGTTCATAAAAATTAAATATTTTTAAAAAATCCACAAAAATCGAAGATAGTTTCAATTGAATTTGCTAAAATTTCGTTCATGAAAATTAAAATTTTTAAAAAAATCCAAAATAGTCGAAGATATTTTCAATTGAATTTGTTAAAATTTCGTTCATAAAAATTAAAATTTGTAAAAAAATCCAAAAAAATCGAAGATAGTTTCAATTAAATTTGCTAAAATTTCGTTCATAAAAATTAAAATTTGTAAAAAAATAAAAAAAATCGAAGATAGTTTCAATTGAATTTGCTAAAATTTCGTTCATAAAAATTAAAATTTGTAAAAAAATCCAAAAAATTGAAGATAGTTTCAATTAAATTTGCTAAAATTTCGTTCATAAAAATTAAAATTTGTAAAAAAATAAAAAAGAATCGAAGATAGTTCCAATTAAATTTGCTAAAATTTCGTTCATAAAAATTAAAATTTGTAAATAATCAAAAAAAAATCGAAGATAGTTTCAATTAAATTTGCTAAAATTTCGTTCATAAAAATTAAAATTTGTAAAAAAATCCAAAAAAATCGAAGATAGTTTCAATTAAATTTGTTAAAATTTCGTTCATAAAAATTAAAATTTGTAAAAAAATAAAAAAAAATCGAAGATAGTTTCAATTAAATTTGCTAAAATTTCGTTCATAAAAATTAAAATTTTAAAAAAAATCCACAAAAATCGAAGATAGTTTCAATTGAATTTGCTAAAACTTCGATCATAAAAATTAAAATTTGTAAAAAATCCAAAAAAATCGCAGATAGTTTCAATTAAATTTCCTAAAATTTCGATCATAAAAATTAAAATTTGTAAAAAATCAAAAAAATCGAAGATAATTACGATTAAATTTTCTAAAATTTTGTTCATAAAAATTAAAATTTGTAAAAAATCCCAAAAAATCGAAGATAGATTCAATTAAATTTGCTAAAATTTCGTTCATAAAAATAAAAATTTGTAAAAAAATCCAAAAAAATCGAAGATAGTTTCAATTAAATTTGCTAAAATTTCGTTCATAAAAATTAAAATTTGTAAAAAAATCCAAAAAAATCGAAGATAGTTTCAATTAAATTTGCTAAAATTTCGTTCATGAAAATTAAAATTTTTAAAAAAATCCAAAAAAGTCGAAGATAGTTTCAATTGAATTTGTTAAAATTTCGTTCATAAAAATTAAAATTTGTAAAAAAATCCAAAAAAATCGAAGATAGTTTCAATTAAATTTGCTAAAATTTCGTTCATAAAAATTAAAATTTGTAAAAAAATAAAAAAGAATCGAAGATAGTTCCAATTAAATTTGCTAAAATTTCGTTCATAAAAATTAAAATTTGTAAATAATCAAAAAAAAATCGAAGATAGTTTCAATTAAATTTGCTAAAATTTCGTTCAAAAAAATTAAAATTTGTAAAAAAATCCAAAAAATTGAAGATAGTTTCAATTAAATTGGCTAAAATTTCGTTCATAAAAATTAAAATTTGAAAAAAAAATCCAAAAAAATCGAAGATAGATTCAATTGAATTTGCTAAAATTTCGTTCATAAAAATTAAAATTTGTAAAAAAATCCAAAAAAATCGAAGATAGTTTCAATTGAATTTGCTAAAATTTCGTTCATAAAAATTAAAATTTGTAAAAAATCCAAAAAAATCGAAGATAGTTCCGATTAAATTTGCTAAAATTTCGTTCATAAAAATTAAAATTTGTAAATAATCAAAAAAAAATCGAAGATAGTTTCAATTAAATTTGCTAAAATTTCGTTCATAAAAATTAAAATTTGTAAAAAAATCCAAAAAATTGAAGATAGTTTCAATTAAATTTGCTAAAATTTCGTTCATAAAAATTAAAATTTGAAAAAAAATCGAAGATAGATTCAATTGAATTTGCTAAAATTTCGTTCATAAAAATTAAAATTTGTAAAAAAATCCAAAAAAATCGAAGACAGTTTCAATTAAATTTGCTAAAATTTCGTTCATAAAAATTAAAATTTGAAAAAAATCCAAAAAAATCGAAGATAGTTTCAATTAAATTTGCTAAAATTTCGTTCATAAAAATTAAAATTTGTAAAAAAATAAAAAAAAATCGAAGATAGTTTCAATTAAATTTGCTAAAATTTCGTTCATAAAAATTAAAATTTGTAAAAAAATCCAAAAAAAATCGAAGATAGTTTCAACTAAATTTGCTAAAATTTCGTTCATAAAAATTAAAATTTGTAAAAAAATCAAAAAAAATCGAAGATAGTTTCAATTGAATTTGCTAAAATTTCGTTCATAAAAATAAAAATTTGTAAAAAAATCCAAACAAATCGAAGACAGTTTCAATTAAATTTGCTAAAATTTCGTTCATGAAAATTAAAATTTGTAAAGAAATCCAAACAAATCGAAGATAGTTTCAATTGAATTTGTTAAAATTTCGTTCATTAAAATTAAAATTTGTAAAAAAATCCAAAAAAATCGAAGATAGTTTCAATTAAATTTGCTAAAATTTCGTTCATAAAAATTAAAATTTGTAAAAAAATAAAAAAAAATCGAAGATAGTTTCAATTAAATTTGCTAAAATTTCGTTCATAAAAATTAAAATTTTAAAAAAAATCCACAAAAATCGAAGATAGTTTCAATTGAATTTGCTAAAACTTCGATCATAAAAATTAAAATTTGTAAAAAATCCAAAAAAATCGCAGATAGTTTCAATTAAATTTGCTAAAATTTCGATCATAAAAATTAAAATTTGTAAAAAAATCCAAAAAATTGAAGATAGTTTCAATTAAATTGGCTAAAATTTCGTTCATAAAAATTAAAATTTGAAAAAAAAATCCAAAAAAATCGAAGATAGATTCAATTGAATTTGCTAAAATTTCGTTCATAAAAATTAAAATTTGTAAAAAAATCCAAAAAAATCGAAGATAGTTTCAATTAAATTTGCTAAAATTTCGTTCATAAAAATTAAAATTTGTAAAAAAATCCAAAAAAATCGAAGATAGTTTCAATTAAATTTGCTAAAATTTCGTTCATGAAAATTAAAATTTTTAAAAAAATCCAAAAAAGTCGAAGATAGTTTCAATTGAATTTGTTAAAATTTCGTTCATAAAAATTAAAATTTGTAAAAAAATCCAAAAAAATCGAAGATAGTTTCAATTAAATTTGCTAAAATTTCGTTCATAAAAATTAAAATTTGTAAAAAAATAAAAAAGAATCGAAGATAGTTCCAATTAAATTTGCTAAAATTTCGTTCATAAAAATTAAAATTTGTAAATAATCAAAAAAAAATCGAAGATAGTTTCAATTAAATTTGCTAAAATTTCGTTCATAAAAATTAAAATTTGTAAAAAAATCCAAAAAATTGAAGATAGTTTCAATTAAATTGGCTAAAATTTCGTTCATAAAAATTAAAATTTGAAAAAAAAATCCAAAAAAATCGAAGATAGATTCAATTGAATTTGCTAAAATTTCGTTCATAAAAATTAAAATTTGTAAAAAAATCCAAAAAAATCGAAGATAGTTTCAATTGAATTTGCTAAAATTTCGTTCATAAAAATTAAAATTTGTAAAAAATCCAAAAAAATCGAAGATAGTTCCGATTAAATTTGCTAAAATTTCGTTCATAAAAATAAAAATTTGTAAATAATCAAAAAAAAATCGAAGATAGTTTCAATTAAATTTGCTAAAATTTCGTTCATAAAAATTAAAATTTGTAAAAAAATCCTAAAAATTGAAGATAGTTTCAATTAAATTTGCTAAAATTTCGTTCATAAAAATTAAAATTTGAAAAAAAATCGAAGATAGATTCAATTGAATTTGCTAAAATTTCGTTCATAAAAATTAAAATTTGTAAAAAAATCCAAAAAAATCGAAGACAGTTTCAATTAAATTTGCTATAATTTCGTTCATAAAAATTAAATTTTTTTAAAAAATCCACAAAAATCGAAGATAGTTTCAATTGAATTTGCTAAAATTTTGATCATAAAAATTAAAATTGGTAAAAAATCCAAAAAAATCGAAGATAGTTCCGATCAAATTTGCTAAAATTTCGTTCATAATAAGAAAAATTTCTAAAAAAATTCAAAAATATCGAAGATAGTTTCAATTAAATTTGCAAAAATTTCGATCATAAAAATAAAAATTTGTAAAAAAATTAAAAAAAAAACGATGATAGTTTCAATTAAATTTGCTAAAATTTCGTTCATGAAAATTAAAATTTGTAAAAAAATCCAAACAAATCGAAGATAGTTTCAATTGAATTTGTTAAAATTTCGTTCATAAAAATTAAAATTTGTAAAAAAATCTAAAAAAATCGAAGATAGTTTCAATTAAATTTGCTAAAATTTCGTTCATAAAAATTAAAATTTTAAAAAAAATCCACAAAAATCGAAGATAGTTTCATTTGAATTTGCTAAAACTTCGATCATAAAAATTAAAATTTGTAAAAAATCCAAAAAAATCGAAGATAGTTTCAATTAAATTTGCTAAAATTTCGATCATAAAAATTAAAATTTGTAAAAAATCAAAAAAATCGAAGATAATTTCGATTAAATTTTCTAAAATTTCGTTCATAAAAATTAAAATTTTTAAAAAAATCCAAAAAAATCGAAGATAGTTTCAATTGAATTTGCTAAAATTTCGTTCATAAAAATTAAAATTTGTAAAAAAATCCAAACAAATCGCAGATATTTTCAATTAAATTTGCTAAAATTTCGTTCATAAAAATTAAAATTTTTAAAAAAATCCAAAAAAATCGAAGATAGTTTCATTTGAATTTGCTAAAATTTCGTTCATAAAAATTAAAATTTGTAAAAAAATCCAAACAAATCGAAGATAGTTTCAATTAAATTTGCTATAATTTCGTTCATAAAAATTAAATATTTTTAAAAAATCCACAAAAATCGAAGATAGTTTCAATTGAATTTGCTAAAATTTCGTTCATGAAAATTAAAATTTTTAAAAAAATCCAAAAAAGTCGAAGATATTTTCAATTGAATTTGTTAAAATTTCGTTCATAAAAATTAAAATTTGTAAAAAAATCCAAAAAAATCGAAGATAGTTTCAATTAAATTTGCTAAAATTTCGTTCATAAAAATTAAAATTTGTAAAAAAATAAAAAAAATCGAAGATAGTTTCAATTGAATTTGCTAAAATTTCGTTCATAAAAATTAAAATTTGTAAAAAAATCCAAAAAATTGAAGATAGTTTCAATTAAATTTGCTAAAATTTCGTTCATAAAAATTAAAATTTGAAAAAAAAATCCAAAAATGTCGAAGATAGATTCAATTCAATTTGCTAAAATTTCGTTCATAAAAATTAAAATTTGTAAAAAAATCCAAAAAAATCGAAGATAGTTTCAATTAAATTTGCTAAAATTTCGTTCATAAAAATAAAAATTTCTAAAAAAATTCAAAAAAATCGAAGATAGTTTCAATTAAATTTGTTAAAATTTCGTTCATAAAAATTAAAATTTGAAAAAAAATCCAAAAAATCGCAGATATTTTCGACTAAAATTGCTAAAATTTCGTTCATAAAAATTAAAATTTGTAAAAAAATCCAAAAAATCGGAGATAGTTTCAATTAAATTTGCAAAAATTTCGTTCATAAAAATAAAAATTTGTAAAAAAATTAAAAAAAAAACGATGATAGTTTCAATTAAATTTGCTAAAATTTCGTTCATGAAAATTAAAATTTTTAAAAAAATCCAAAAAAGTCGAAGATAGTTTCAATTGAATTTGTTAAAATTTCGTTCATGAAAATTAAAATTTGTAAAAAAATCCAAAAAAATCGAAGATAGTTTAAATTAAATTTGCTAAAATTAAGTTCATAAAAATTAAAATTTGTAAAAAAATAAAAAAAAATCGAAGATAGTTTCAATTAAATTTGCTAAAATTTCATTCATAAAAATTAAAATTTGTAAAAAAATCCAAAAAAAATCGAAGATAGTTTCAACTAAATTTGCTAAAATTTCGTTCATAAAAATTAAAATTTGTAAAAAATCCAAAAAATTGAAGATAGTTTCAATTAAATTTGCTAAAATTTCGTTCATAAAAATTAAAATTTGAAAGAAAAATCCAAAAAAATCGAAGATAGTTTCAATTAAATTTGCTAAAATTTCGTTCATAAAAATTAAAATTTGTAAAAAAATCCAAAAAAATCGAAGATAGTTTCAATTAAATTTGCTAAAATTTCGTTCATAAAAATTAAAATTTGAAAAAAATCCAAAAAAATCGAAGATAGTTTCAATTGAATTTGCTAAAATTTCGTTCATAAAAATTAAAATTTGTAAAAAAATCCAAACAAATCGAAGATATTTTTAATTAAATTTGCTAAAATTTCGTTCATAAAAATTAAAATTTTTAAAAAAATCCAAAAAAATCGAAGATAGTTTCAATTGAATTTGCTAAAATTTCGTTCATAAAAATTAAAATTTGTAAAAAAATCCAAACAAATCGAAGATAGTTTCAATTAAATTTGCTATAATTTCGTTCATAAAAATTAAATTTTTTTAAAAAATCCACAAAAATCGAAGATAGTTTCAATTGAATTTGCTAAAATTTTGATCATAAAAATTAAAATTGGTAAAAAATCCAAAAAAATCGAAGATAGTTCCGATTAAATTTGCTAAAATTTCGTTCATAAAAATAAAAATTTCTAAAAAAATCCAAAAATATCGAAGATAGTTTCAATTAAATTTGCAAAATTTTCGATCATAAAAATAAAAATTTGTAAAAAAATTAAAAAAAAAACGATGATAGTTTCAATTAAATTTGCTAAAATTTCGTTCATGAAAATTAAAATTAGTAAAAAGATCCAAACAAATCGAAGATAGTTTCAATTGAATTTGTTAAAATTGCGTTCATAAAAATTAAAATTTGTAAAAAAATCTAAAAAAATCGAAGATAGTTTCAATTAAAATTGCTAAAATTTCGTTCATAAAAATTAAAATTTGTAAAAAAATAAAAAAAAATCGAAGATAGTTTCAATTAAATTTGCTAAAATTTCGTTCATAAAAATTAAAATTTTAAAAAAAATCCACAAAAATCGAAGATAGTTTCAATTAAATTTTCTAAAATTTCGTTCATAAAAATTAAAATTTGTAAAAAATCCCAAAAAATCGAAGATAGATTCAATTAAATTTGCTAAAATTTCGTTCATAAAAATTAAAATTTGTAAAAAAATCCAAAAAAATCGAAGATAGTTTCAATTAAATTTGCTAAAATTTCGTTCATAAAAATTAAAATTTGTAAAAAAATCCAATAAAATCGAAGATAGTTTCAATGAAATTTGCTAAAATTTCGTTCGTAAAAATAAAAATTTCTAAAAAAATCCAAAAAAATCGAAGATAGTTTCAATGAAATTTGCTAAAATTTCGTTCGTAAAAATAAAAATTTCTAAAAAAAATTCAAAAAAATCGAAGATAGTTTCAATTAAATTTGTTAAAATTTCGTTCATAAAAATTAAAATTTGTAAAGAAATCCAAAAAAATCGAAGATAGTTTCAATTAAATTTGCTAAAATTTCGTTCATAAAAATTAAAATTTGTAAAAAAATAAAAAAAAATCGAAGATAGTTTCAATTAAATTTGCTAAAATTTCGTTCATAAAAATTAAAATTTGTAAAAAAATCCAAAAAAAATCGAAGATAGTTTCAACTAAATTTGCTAAAATTTCGTTCATAAAAATTAAAATTTGTAAAAAATCCAAAAAATTGAAGATAGTTTCAATTAAATTTGCTAAAATTTCGTTCATAAAAATTAAAATTTGAAAGAAAAATCCAAAAAAATCGAAGATAGATTCAATTGAATTTGCTAAAATTTCGTTCATAAAAATTAAAATTTGTAAAAAAATCCAAAAAAAATCGAAGACAGTTTCAATTAAATTTGCTAAAATTTCGTTCATAAAAATTAAAATTTGAAAAGAATCCAAAAAAATCGAAGATAGTTTCAATTAAGTTTGCTAAAATTTCGTTCATAAAAATTAAAATTTGTAAAAAAATCCAAAAAAATCGAAGATAGTTTCAATTAAATTTGCTAAAATTTCGTTCATAAAAATTAAAATTTTTAAAAAAATCCAAAAAAATCGAAGATAGTTTCAATTGAATTTGCTAAAATTTCGTTCATAAAAATTAAAATTTGTAAAAAATCCAAACAAATCGAAGACAGTTTCAATTAAATTTGCTAAAATTTCGTTCATGAAAATTAAAATTTGTAAAGAAATCCAAACAAATCGAAGATAGTTTCAATCGAATTTGTTAAAATTTCGTTCATTAAAATTAAAATTTGTAAAAAAATCCAAAAAAATCGAAGATAGTTTCAATTAAATTTGCTAAAATTTCGTTCATAAAAATTAAAATTTGTAAAAAAATAAAAAAAAATCGAAGATAGTTTCAATTAAATTTGCTAAAATTTCGTTCATAAAAATTAAAATTTAAAAAAAAATCCACAAAAATCGAAGATAGTTTCAATTGAATTTGCTAAAACTTCGATCATAAAAATTAAAATTTGTAAAAAATCCAAAAAAATCGCAGATAGTTTCAATTAAATTTCCTAAAATTTCGATCACAAAAATTAAAATTTGTAAAAAATCAAAAAAATCGAAGATAATTACGATTAAATTTTCTAAAATTTTGTTCATAAAAATTAAAATTTGTAAAAAATCCCAAAAAATCGAAGATAGATTCAATTAAATTTGCTAAAATTTCGTTCATAAAAATTAAAATTTGTAAAAAAATCCAAAAAAATCGAAGATAGTTTCAATTAAATTTGCTAAAATTTCGTTCATGAAAATTAAAATTTTTAAAAAAATCCAAAAAAGTCGAAGATAGTTTCAATTGAATTTGTTAAAATTTCGTTCATAAAAATTAAAATTTGTAAAAAAATCCAAAAAAATCGAAGATAGTTTCAATTAAATTTGCTAAAATTTCGTTCATAAAAATTAAAATTTGTAAAAAAATAAAAAAGAATCGAAGATAGTTCCAATTAAATTTGCTAAAATTTCGTTCATAAAAATTAAAATTTGTAAATAATCAAAAAAAAATCGAAGATAGTTTCAATTAAATTTGCTAAAATTTCGTTCATAAAAATTAAAATTTGTAAAAAAATCCAAAAAATTGAAGATAGTTTCAATTAAATTGGCTAAAATTTCGTTCATAAAAATTAAAATTTGAAAAAAAAATCCAAAAAAATCGAAGATAGATTCAATTGAATTTGCTAAAATTTCGTTCATAAAAATTAAAATTTGTAAAAAAATCCAAAAAAATCGAAGATAGTTTCAATTGAATTTGCTAAAATTTCGTTCATAAAAATTAAAATTTGTAAAAATCCAAAAAAATCGAAGATAGTTCCGATTAAATTTGCTAAAATTTCGTTCATAAAAATAAAAATTTGTAAATAATCAAAAAAAAATCGAAGATAGTTTCAATTAAATTTGCTAAAATTTCGTTCATAAAAATTAAAATTTGTAAAAAAATCCAAAAAATTGAAGATAGTTTCAATTAAATTTGCTAAAATTTCGTTCATAAAAATTAAAATTTGAAAAAAAATCGAAGATAGATTCAATTGAATTTGCTAAAATTTCGTTCATAAAAATTAAAATTTGTAAAAAAATCCAAAAAAATCGAAGACAGTTTCAATTAAATTTGCTATAATTTCGTTCATAAAAATTAAATTTTTTTAAAAAATCCACAAAAATCGAAGATAGTTTCAATTGAATTTGCTAAAATTTTGATCATAAAAATTAAAATTGGTAAAAAATCCAAAAAAATCGAAGATAGTTCCGATCAAATTTGCTAAAATTTCGTTCATAATAAGAAAAATTTCTAAAAAAATTCAAAAATATCGAAGATAGTTTCAATTAAATTTGCAAAAATTTCGATCATAAAAATAAAAATTTGTAAAAAAATTAAAAAAAAAACGATGATAGTTTCAATTAAATTTGCTAAAATTTCGTTCATGAAAATTAAAATTTGTAAAAAAATCCAAACAAATCGAAGATAGTTTCAATTGAATTTGTTAAAATTTCGTTCATAAAAATTAAAATTTGTAAAAAAATCTAAAAAAATCGAAGATAGTTTCAATTAAATTTGCTAAAATTTCGTTCATAAAAATTAAAATTTTAAAAAAAATCCACAAAAATCGAAGATAGTTTCATTTGAATTTGCTAAAACTTCGATCATAAAAATTAAAATTTGTAAAAAATCCAAAAAAATCGAAGATAGTTTCAATTAAATTTGCTAAAATTTCGATCATAAAAATTAAAATTTGTAAAAAATCAAAAAAATCGAAGATAATTTCGATTAAATTTTCTAAAATTTCGTTCATAAAAATTAAAATTTTTAAAAAAATCCAAAAAATCGAAGATAGTTTCAATTGAATTTGCTAAAATTTCGTTCATAAAAATTAAAATTTGTAAAAAAATCCAAACAAATCGCAGATATTTTCAATTAAATTTGCTAAAATTTCGTTCATAAAAATTAAAATTTTTAAAAAAATCCAAAAAAATCGAAGATAGTTTCATTTGAATTTGCTAAAATTTCGTTCATAAAAATTAAAATTTGTAAAAAAATCCAAACAAATCGAAGATAGTTTCAATTAAATTTGCTATAATTTCGTTCATAAAAATTAAATATTTTTAAAAAATCCACAAAAATCGAAGATAGTTTCAATTGAATTTGCTAAAATTTCGTTCATGAAAATTAAAATTTTTAAAAAAATCCAAAAAAGTCGAAGATATTTTCAATTGAATTTGTTAAAATTTCGTTCATAAAAATTAAAATTTGTAAAAAAATCCAAAAAAATCGAAGATAGTTTCAATTAAATTTGCTAAAATTTCGTTCATAAAAATTAAAATTTGTAAAAAAATAAAAAAAATCGAAGATAGTTTCAATTGAATTTGCTAAAATTTCGTTCATAAAAATTAAAATTTGTAAAAAAATCCAAAAAATTGAAGATAGTTTCAATTAAATTTGCTAAAATTTCGTTCATAAAAATTAAAATTTGAAAAAAAAATCCAAAAATGTCGAAGATAGATTCAATTCAATTTGCTAAAATTTCGTTCATAAAAATTAAAATTTGTAAAAAAATCCAAAAAAATCGAAGATAGTTTCAATTAAATTTGCTAAAATTTCGTTCATAAAAATAAAAATTTCTAAAAAAATTCAAAAAATCGAAGATAGTTTCAATTAAATTTGTTAAAATTTCGTTCATAAAAATTAAAATTTGAAAAAAAATCCAAAAAATCGCAGATATTTTCGACTAAAATTGCTAAAATTTCGTTCATAAAAATTAAAATTTGTAAAAAAATCCAAAAAATCGGAGATAGTTTCAATTAAATTTGCAAAAATTTCGTTCATAAAAATAAAAATTTGTAAAAAAATTAAAAAAAAAACGATGATAGTTTCAATTAAATTTGCTAAAATTTCGTTCATGAAAATTAAAATTTTTAAAAAAATCCAAAAAAGTCGAAGATAGTTTCAATTGAATTTGTTAAAATTTCGTTCATGAAAATTAAAATTTGTAAAAAAATCCAAAAAAATCGAAGATAGTTTAAATTAAATTTGCTAAAATTAAGTTCATAAAAATTAAAATTTGTAAAAAAATAAAAAAAAATCGAAGATAGTTTCAATTAAATTTGCTAAAATTTCATTCATAAAAATTAAAATTTGTAAAAAAATCCAAAAAAAATCGAAGATAGTTTCAACTAAATTTGCTAAAATTTCGTTCATAAAAATTAAAATTTGTAAAAAATCCAAAAAATTGAAGATAGTTTCAATTAAATTTGCTAAAATTTCGTTCATAAAAATTAAAATTTGAAAGAAAAATCCAAAAAAATCGAAGATAGATTCAATTGAATTTGCTAAAATTTCGTTCATAAAAATTAAAATTTGTAAAAAAATCCAAAAAAATCGAAGATAGTTTCAATTAAATTTGCTAAAATTTCGTTCATAAAAATTAAAATTTGAAAAAAATCCAAAAAAATCGAAGATAGTTTCAATTGAATTTGCTAAAATTTCGTTCATAAAAATTAAAATTTGTAAAAAAATCCAAACAAATCGAAGATATTTTTAATTAAATTTGCTAAAATTTCGTTCATAAAAATTAAAATTTTTAAAAAAATCCAAAAAAATCGAAGATAGTTTCAATTGAATTTGCTAAAATTTCGTTCATAAAAATTAAAATTTGTAAAAAAATCCAAACAAATCGAAGATAGTTTCAATTAAATTTGCTATAATTTCGTTCATAAAAATTAAATTTTTTTAAAAAATCCACAAAAATCGAAGATAGTTTCAATTGAATTTGCTAAAATTTTGATCATAAAAATTAAAATTGGTAAAAAATCCAAAAAAATCGAAGATAGTTCCGATTAAATTTGCTAAAATTTCGTTCATAAAAATAAAAATTTCTAAAAAAATCCAAAAATATCGAAGATAGTTTCAATTAAATTTGCAAAATTTTCGATCATAAAAATAAAAATTTGTAAAAAAATTAAAAAAAAAACGATGATAGTTTCAATTAAATTTGCTAAAATTTCGTTCATGAAAATTAAAATTAGTAAAAAGATCCAAACAAATCGAAGATAGTTTCAATTGAATTTGTTAAAATTGCGTTCATAAAAATTAAAATTTGTAAAAAAATCTAAAAAAATCGAAGATAGTTTCAATTAAAATTGCTAAAATTTCGTTCATAAAAATTAAAATTTGTAAAAAAATAAAAAAAAATCGAAGATAGTTTCAATTAAATTTGCTAAAATTTCGTTCATAAAAATTAAAATTTTAAAAAAAATCCACAAAAATCGAAGATAGTTTCAATTAAATTTTCTAAAATTTCGTTCATAAAAATTAAAATTTGTAAAAAATCCCAAAAAATCGAAGATAGATTCAATTAAATTTGCTAAAATTTCGTTCATAAAAATTAAAATTTGTAAAAAAATCCAAAAAAATCGAAGATAGTTTCAATTAAATTTGCTAAAATTTCGTTCATAAAAATTAAAATTTGTAAAAAAATCCAATAAAATCGAAGATAGTTTCAATGAAATTTGCTAAAATTTCGTTCGTAAAAATAAAAATTTCTAAAAAAATCCAAAAAAATCGAAGATAGTTTCAATGAAATTTGCTAAAATTTCGTTCGTAAAAATAAAAATTTCTAAAAAAAATTCAAAAAAATCGAAGATAGTTTCAATTAAATTTGTTAAAATTTCGTTCATAAAAATTAAAATTTGTAAAGAAATCCAAAAAAATCGAAGATAGTTTCAATTAAATTTGCTAAAATTTCGTTCATAAAAATTAAAATTTGTAAAAAAATAAAAAAAAATCGAAGATAGTTTCAATTAAATTTGCTAAAATTTCGTTCATAAAAATTAAAATTTGTAAAAAAATCCAAAAAAAATCGAAGATAGTTTCAACTAAATTTGCTAAAATTTCGTTCATAAAAATTAAAATTTGTAAAAAATCCAAAAAATTGAAGATAGTTTCAATTAAATTTGCTAAAATTTCGTTCATAAAAATTAAAATTTGAAAGAAAAATCCAAAAAAATCGAAGATAGATTCAATTGAATTTGCTAAAATTTCGTTCATAAAAATTAAAATTTGTAAAAAAATCC
This sequence comes from Andrena marginata, assembly GCA_963932335.1. NCBI lineage: Eukaryota > Metazoa > Arthropoda > Insecta > Hymenoptera > Andrenidae > Andrena > Andrena marginata. Next base: position 186,916 of record CAWVQI010000445.1, on the reverse strand, counting down.
AAAAAAAATCGAAGAGAGTTTCAATTAAATTTGCTAAAATTTCGTTCATAAAAATTAAAATTTGAAAAGAATCCAAAAAAATCGAAGATAGTTTCAATTAAGTTTGCTAAAATTTCGTTCATAAAAATTAAAATTTGTAAAAAAATCCAAAAAAATCGAAGATAGTTTCAATTAAATTTGCTAAAATTTCGTTCATAAAAATTAAAATTTTTAAAAAAATCCAAAAAAATCGAAGATAGTTTCAATTGAATTTGCTAAAATTTCGTTCATAAAAATTAAAATTTGTAAAAAAATCCAAACAAATCGAAGACAGTTTCAATTAAATTTGCTAAAATTTCGTTCATGAAAATTAAAATTTGTAAAGAAATCCAAACAAATCGAAGATAGTTTCAATCGAATTTGTTAAAATTTCGTTCATTAAAATTAAAATTTGTAAAAAAATCCAAAAAAATCGAAGATAGTTTCAATTAAATTTGCTAAAATTTCGTTCATAAAAATTAAAATTTGTAAAAAAATAAAAAAAAATCGAAGATAGTTTCAATTAAATTTGCTAAAATTTCGTTCATAAAAATTAAAATTTAAAAAAAAATCCACAAAAATCGAAGATAGTTTCAATTGAATTTGCTAAAACTTCGATCATAAAAATTAAAATTTGTAAAAAATCCAAAAAAATCGCAGATAGTTTCAATTAAATTTCCTAAAATTTCGATCATAAAAATTAAAATTTGTAAAAAATCAAAAAAATCGAAGATAATTACGATTAAATTTTCTAAAATTTTGTTCATAAAAATTAAAATTTGTAAAAAATCCCAAAAAATCGAAGATAGATTCAATTAAATTTGCTAAAATTTCGTTCATAAAAATAAAAATTTGTAAAAAAATCCAAAAAAATCGAAGATAGTTTCAATTAAATTTGCTAAAATTTCGTTCATAAAAATTAAAATTTGTAAAAAAATCCAAAAAAATCGAAGATAGTTTCAATTAAATTTGCTAAAATTTCGTTCATGAAAATTAAAATTTTTAAAAAAATCCAAAAAAGTCGAAGATAGTTTCAATTGAATTTGTTAAAATTTCGTTCATAAAAATTAAAATTTGTAAAAAAATCCAAAAAAATCGAAGATAGTTTCAATTAAATTTGCTAAAATTTCGTTCATAAAAATTAAAATTTGTAAAAAAATAAAAAAGAATCGAAGATAGTTCCAATTAAATTTGCTAAAATTTCGTTCATAAAAATTAAAATTTGTAAATAATCAAAAAAAAATCGAAGATAGTTTCAATTAAATTTGCTAAAATTTCGTTCAAAAAAATTAAAATTTGTAAAAAAATCCAAAAAATTGAAGATAGTTTCAATTAAATTGGCTAAAATTTCGTTCATAAAAATTAAAATTTGAAAAAAAAATCCAAAAAAATCGAAGATAGATTCAATTGAATTTGCTAAAATTTCGTTCATAAAAATTAAAATTTGTAAAAAAATCCAAAAAAATCGAAGATAGTTTCAATTGAATTTGCTAAAATTTCGTTCATAAAAATTAAAATTTGTAAAAAATCCAAAAAAATCGAAGATAGTTCCGATTAAATTTGCTAAAATTTCGTTCATAAAAATTAAAATTTGTAAATAATCAAAAAAAAATCGAAGATAGTTTCAATTAAATTTGCTAAAATTTCGTTCATAAAAATTAAAATTTGTAAAAAAATCCAAAAAATTGAAGATAGTTTCAATTAAATTTGCTAAAATTTCGTTCATAAAAATTAAAATTTGAAAAAAAATCGAAGATAGATTCAATTGAATTTGCTAAAATTTCGTTCATAAAAATTAAAATTTGTAAAAAAATCCAAAAAAATCGAAGACAGTTTCAATTAAATTTGCTAAAATTTCGTTCATAAAAATTAAAATTTGAAAAAAATCCAAAAAAATCGAAGATAGTTTCAATTAAATTTGCTAAAATTTCGTTCATAAAAATTAAAATTTGTAAAAAAATAAAAAAAAATCGAAGATAGTTTCAATTAAATTTGCTAAAATTTCGTTCATAAAAATTAAAATTTGTAAAAAAATCCAAAAAAAATCGAAGATAGTTTCAACTAAATTTGCTAAAATTTCGTTCATAAAAATTAAAATTTGTAAAAAATCCAAAAAATTGAAGATAGTTTCAATTAAATTTGCTAAAATTTCGTTCATAAAAATTAAAATTTGAAAGAAAAATCCAAAAAAATCGAAGATAGATTCAATTGAATTTGCTAAAATTTCGTTCATAAAAATTAAAATTTGTAAAAAAATCCAAAAAAATCGAAGACAGTTTCAATTAAATTTGCTAAAATTTCGTTCATAAAAATTAAAATTTGAAAAGAATCCAAAAAAATCGAAGATAGTTTCAATTAAGTTTGCTAAAATTTCGTTCATAAAAATTAAAATTTGTAAAAAAATCCAAAAAAATCGAAGATAGTTTCAATTAAATTTGCTAAAATTTCGTTCATAAAAATTAAAATTTTTAAAAAAATCCAAAAAAATCGAAGATAGTTTCAATTGAATTTGCTAAAATTTCGTTCATAAAAATAAAAATTTGTAAAAAAATCCAAACAAATCGAAGACAGTTTCAATTAAATTTGCTAAAATTTCGTTCATGAAAATTAAAATTTGTAAAGAAATCCAAACAAATCGAAGATAGTTTCAATTGAATTTGTTAAAATTTCGTTCATTAAAATTAAAATTTGTAAAAAAATCCAAAAAAATCGAAGATAGTTTCAATTAAATTTGCTAAAATTTCGTTCATAAAAATTAAAATTTGTAAAAAAATAAAAAAAAATCGAAGATAGTTTCAATTAAATTTGCTAAAATTTCGTTCATAAAAATTAAAATTTTAAAAAAAATCCACAAAAATCGAAGATAGTTTCAATTGAATTTGCTAAAATTTCGTTCATAAAAATTAAAATTTGTAAAAAATCCAAAAAAATCGAAGATAGTTCCGATTAAATTTGCTAAAATTTCGTTCATAAAAATAAAAATTTGTAAATAATCAAAAAAAAATCGAAGATAGTTTCAATTAAATTTGCTAAAATTTCGTTCATAAAAATTAAAATTTGTAAAAAAATCCAAAAAATTGAAGATAGTTTCAATTAAATTTGCTAAAATTTCGTTCATAAAAATTAAAATTTGAAAAAAAATCGAAGATAGATTCAATTGAATTTGCTAAAATTTCGTTCATAAAAATTAAAATTTGTAAAAAAATCCAAAAAAATCGAAGACAGTTTCAATTAAATTTGCTATAATTTCGTTCATAAAAATTAAATTTTTTTAAAAAATCCACAAAAATCGAAGATAGTTTCAATTGAATTTGCTAAAATTTTGATCATAAAAATTAAAATTGGTAAAAAATCCAAAAAAATCGAAGATAGTTCCGATTAAATTTGCTAAAATTTCGTTCATAATAAGAAAAATTTCTAAAAAAATTCAAAAATATCGAAGATAGTTTCAATTAAATTTGCAAAAATTTCGATCATAAAAATAAAAATTTGTAAAAAAATTAAAAAAAAAACGATGATAGTTTCAATTAAATTTGCTAAAATTTCGTTCATGAAAATTAAAATTTGTAAAAAAATCCAAACAAATCGAAGATAGTTTCAATTGAATTTGTTAAAATTTCGTTCATAAAAATTAAAATTTGTAAAAAAATCTAAAAAAATCGAAGATAGTTTCAATTAAATTTGCTAAAATTTCGTTCATAAAAATTAAAATTTTAAAAAAAATCCACAAAAATCGAAGATAGTTTCATTTGAATTTGCTAAAACTTCGATCATAAAAATTAAAATTTGTAAAAAATCCAAAAAAATCGAAGATAGTTTCAATTAAATTTGCTAAAATTTCGATCATAAAAATTAAAATTTGTAAAAAATCAAAAAAATCGAAGATAATTTCGATTAAATTTTCTAAAATTTCGTTCATAAAAATTAAAATTTTAAAAAAATCCAAAAAATCGAAGATAGTTTCAATTGAATTTGCTAAAATTTCGTTCATAAAAATTAAAATTTGTAAAAAAATCCAAACAAATCGAAGATATTTTCAATTAAATTTGTTAAAATTTCGTTCATAAAAATTAAAATTTGAAAAAAAATCCATAAAAAACGCAGATATTTTCGACTAAAATTGCTAAAATTTCGTTCATAAAAATTAAAATTTGTAAAAAAATCCAAAAAATCGGAGATAGTTTCAATTAAATTTGCAAAAATTTCGTTCATAAAAATAAAAATTTGTAAAAAAATTAAAAAAAAAACGATGATAGTTTCAATTAAATTTGCTAAAATTTCGTTCATGAAAATTAAAATTTTTAAAAAAATCCAAAAAAGTCGAAGATAGTTTCAATTGAATTTGTTAAAATTTCGTTCATGAAAATTAAAATTTGTAAAAAAATCCAAAAAAAATCGAAGATAGTTTCAACTAAATTTGCTAAAATTTCGTTCATAAAAATTAAAATTTGTAAAAAATCCAAAAAATTGAAGATAGTTTCAATTAAATTTGCTAAAATTTCGTTCATAAAAATTAAAATTTGAAAGAAAAATCCAAAAAAATCGAAGATAGATTCAATTGAATTTGCTAAAATTTCGTTCATAAAAATTAAAATTTGTAAAAAAATCCAAAAAAATCGAAGATAGTTTCAATTAAATTTGCTAAAATTTCGTTCATAAAAATTAAAATTTGAAAAAAATCCAAAAAAATCGAAGATAGTTTCAATTGAATTTGCTAAAATTTCGTTCATAAAAATTAAAATTTGTAAAAAAATCCAAACAAATCGAAGATATTTTTAATTAAATTTGCTAAAATTTCGTTCATAAAAATTAAAATTTTTAAAAAAATCCAAAAAAATCGAAGATAGTTTCAATTGAATTTGCTAAAATTTCGTTCATAAAAATTAAAATTTGTAAAAAAATCCAAACAAATCGAAGATAGTTTCAATTAAATTTGCTATAATTTCGTTCATAAAAATTAAATTTTTTTAAAAAATCCACAAAAATCGAAGATAGTTTCAATTAAATTTGCAAAATTTTCGATCATAAAAATAAAAATTTGTAAAAAAATTAAAAAAAAAACGATGATAGTTTCAATTAAATTTGCTAAAATTTCGTTCATGAAAATTAAAATTAGTAAAAAGATCCAAACAAATCGAAGATAGTTTCAATTGAATTTGTTAAAATTGCGTTCATAAAAATTAAAATTTGTAAAAAAATCTAAAAAAATCGAAGATAGTTTCAATTAAAATTGCTAAAATTTCGTTCATAAAAATTAAAATTTGTAAAAAAATAAAAAAAAATCGAAGATAGTTTCAATTAAATTTGCTAAAATTTCGTTCATAAAAATTAAAATTTTAAAAAAAATCCACAAAAATCGAAGATAGTTTCAATTGAATTTGCTAAAACTTCGATCATAAAAATTAAAATTTGTAAAAAATCCAAAAAATCGAAGATAGTTTCAATTAAATTTGCTAAAATTTCGATCATAAAAATTAAAATTTGTAAAAAATCAAAAAAATCGAAGATAATTTCGATTAAATTTTCTAAAATTTCGTTCATAAAAATTAAAATTTTTAAAAAAATCCAAAAAAATCGAAGATAGTTTCATTTGAATTTGCTAAAATTTCGTTCATAAAAATTAAAATTTGTAAAAAAATCCAAACCAATCGAAGATAGTTTCAATTAAATTTGCTATAATTTCGTTCATAAAAATTAAATTTTTTTAAAAAATCCACAAAAATCGAAGATAGTTTCAATTGAATTTGCTAAAATTTTGATCATAAAAATTAAAATTGGTAAAAAATCCAAAAAAATCGAAGATAGTTTCGATTAAATTTGCTAAAATTTCGTTCATAAAAATAAAAATTTCTAAAAAAATCGAAGATAGTTTCAATTAAATTTGCAAAAATTTCGATCATAAAAATAAAAATTTGTAAAAAAATTAAAAAAAAAACGATGATAGTTTCAATTAAATTTGCTAAAATTTCGTTCATGAAAATTAAAATTTGTAAAAAAATCCAAACAAATCGAAGATAGTTTCAATTGAATTTGTTAAAATTTCGTTCATAAAAATTAAAATTTGTAAAAAAATCAAAAAAAATCGAAGATAGTTTCAATTAAATTTGATAAAATTTCGTTCATAAAAATTAAAATTTGTAAAAAATCCAAAAAAATCGAAGACAGTTTCAATTAAATTTGCTAAAATTTCGTTCATAAAAATTAAAATTTGAAAAAAATCCAAAAAAATCGAAGATAGTTTCAATTAAATTTGCTAAAATTTCGTTCATAAAAATTAAAATTTGTAAAAAAATAAAAAAAAATCGAAGATAGTTTCAATTAAATTTGCTAAAATTTCGTTCATAAAAATTAAAATTTGTAAAAAAATCCAAAAAAAATCGAAGATAGTTTCAACTAAATTTGCTAAAATTTCGTTCATAAAAATTAAAATTTGTAAAAAATCCAAAAAATTGAAGATAGTTTCAATTAAATTTGCTAAAATTTCGTTCATAAAAATTAAAATTTGAAAGAAAAATCCAAAAAAATCGAAGATAGATTCAATTGAATTTGCTAAAATTTCGTTCATAAAAATTAAAATTTGTAAAAAAATCCAAAAAAATCGAAGACAGTTTCAATTAAATTTGCTAAAATTTCGTTCATAAAAATTAAAATTTGAAAAGAATCCAAAAAAATCGAAGATAGTTTCAATTAAATTTGCTAAAATTTCGTTCATAAAAATTAAAATTTTTAAAAAAATCCAAAAAAATCGAAGATAGTTTCAATTGAATTTGCTAAAATTTCGTTCATAAAAATAAAAATTTGTAAAAAAATCCAAACAAATCGAAGACAGTTTCAATTAAATTTGCTAAAATTTCGTTCATGAAAATTAAAATTTGTAAAGAAATCCAAACAAATCGAAGATAGTTTCAATTGAATTTGTTAAAATTTCGTTCATTAAAATTAAAATTTGTAAAAAAATCCAAAAAAATCGAAGATAGTTTCAATTAAATTTGCTAAAATTTCGTTCATAAAAATTAAAATTTGTAAAAAAATAAAAAAAAATCGAAGATAGTTTCAATTAAATTTGCTAAAATTTCGTTCATAAAAATTAAAATTTTAAAAAAAATCCACAAAAATCGAAGATAGTTTCAATTGAATTTGCTAAAACTTCGATCATAAAAATTAAAATTTGTAAAAAATCCAAAAAAATCGCAGATAGTTTCAATTAAATTTGCTAAAATTTCGATCATAAAAATTAAAATTTGTAAAAAAATCCAAAAAATTGAAGATAGTTTCAATTAAATTGGCTAAAATTTCGTTCATAAAAATTAAAATTTGAAAAAAAAATCCAAAAAAATCGAAGATAGATTCAATTGAATTTGCTAAAATTTCGTTCATAAAAATTAAAATTTGTAAAAAAATCCAAAAAAATCGAAGATAGTTTCAATTGAATTTGCTAAAATTTCGTTCATAAAAATTAAAATTTGTAAAAAATCCAAAAAAATCGAAGATAGTTCCGATTAAATTTGCTAAAATTTCGTTCATAAAAATAAAAATTTGTAAATAATCAAAAAAAAATCGAAGATAGTTTCAATTAAATTTGCTAAAATTTCGTTCATAAAAATTAAAATTTGTAAAAAAATCCAAAAAATTGAAGATAGTTTCAATTAAATTTGCTAAAATTTCGTTCATAAAAATTAAAATTTGAAAAAAAATCGAAGATAGATTCAATTGAATTTGCTAAAATTTCGTTCATAAAAATTAAAATTTGTAAAAAAATCCAAAAAAATCGAAGACAGTTTCAATTAAATTTGCTATAATTTCGTTCATAAAAATTAAATTTTTTTAAAAAATCCACAAAAATCGAAGATAGTTTCAATTGAATTTGCTAAAATTTTGATCATAAAAATTAAAATTGGTAAAAAATCCAAAAAAATCGAAGATAGTTCCGATTAAATTTGCTAAAATTTCGTTCATAATAAGAAAAATTTCTAAAAAAATTCAAAAATATCGAAGATAGTTTCAATTAAATTTGCAAAAATTTCGATCATAAAAATAAAAATTTGTAAAAAAATTAAAAAAAAAACGATGATAGTTTCAATTAAATTTGCTAAAATTTCGTTCATGAAAATTAAAATTTGTAAAAAAATCCAAACAAATCGAAGATAGTTTCAATTGAATTTGTTAAAATTTCGTTCATAAAAATTAAAATTTGTAAAAAAATCTAAAAAAATCGAAGATAGTTTCAATTAAATTTGCTAAAATTTCGTTCATAAAAATTAAAATTTTAAAAAAAATCCACAAAAATCGAAGATAGTTTCATTTGAATTTGCTAAAACTTCGATCATAAAAATTAAAATTTGTAAAAAATCCAAAAAAATCGAAGATAGTTTCAATTAAATTTGCTAAAATTTCGATCATAAAAATTAAAATTTGTAAAAAATCAAAAAAATCGAAGATAATTTCGATTAAATTTTCTAAAATTTCGTTCATAAAAATTAAAATTTTTAAAAAAATCCAAAAAAATCGAAGATAGTTTCAATTGAATTTGCTAAAATTTCGTTCATAAAAATTAAAATTTGTAAAAAAATCCAAACAAATCGAAGATAGTTTCAATTAAATTTGCTATAATTTCGTTCATAAAAATTAAATTTTTTTAAAAAATCCACAAAAATCGAAGATAGTTTCAATTAAATTTGCAAAATTTTCGATCATAAAAATAAAAATTTGTAAAAAAATTAAAAAAAAAACGATGATAGTTTCAATTAAATTTGCTAAAATTTCGTTCATGAAAATTAAAATTAGTAAAAAGATCCAAACAAATCGAAGATAGTTTCAATTGAATTTGTTAAAATTGCGTTCATAAAAATTAAAATTTGTAAAAAAATCTAAAAAAATCGAAGATAGTTTCAATTAAAATTGCTAAAATTTCGTTCATAAAAATTAAAATTTGTAAAAAAATAAAAAAAAATCGAAGATAGTTTCAATTAAATTTGCTAAAATTTCGTTCATAAAAATTAAAATTTTAAAAAAAATCCACAAAAATCGAAGATAGTTTCAATTGAATTTGCTAAAACTTCGATCATAAAAATTAAAATTTGTAAAAAATCCAAAAAATCGAAGATAGTTTCAATTAAATTTGCTAAAATTTCGATCATAAAAATTAAAATTTGTAAAAAATCAAAAAAATCGAAGATAATTTCGATTAAATTTTCTAAAATTTCGTTCATAAAAATTAAAATTTTTAAAAAAATCCAAAAAAATCGAAGATAGTTTCATTTGAATTTGCTAAAATTTCGTTCATAAAAATTAAAATTTGTAAAAAAATCCAAACCAATCGAAGATAGTTTCAATTAAATTTGCTATAATTTCGTTCATAAAAATTAAATTTTTTTAAAAAATCCACAAAAATCGAAGATAGTTTCAATTGAATTTGCTAAAATTTTGATCATAAAAATTAAAATTGGTAAAAAATCCAAAAAAATCGAAGATAGTTTCGATTAAATTTGCTAAAATTTCGTTCATAAAAATAAAAATTTCTAAAAAAATCGAAGATAGTTTCAATTAAATTTGCAAAAATTTCGATCATAAAAATAAAAATTTGTAAAAAAATTAAAAAAAAAACGATGATAGTTTCAATTAAATTTGCTAAAATTTCGTTCATGAAAATTAAAATTTGTAAAAAAATCCAAACAAATCGAAGATAGTTTCAATTGAATTTGTTAAAATTTCGTTCATAAAAATTAAAATTTGTAAAAAAATCAAAAAAAATCGAAGATAGTTTCAATTAAATTTGATAAAATTTCGTTCATAAAAATTAAAATTTGTAAAAAAATCCAAAAAAATCGAAGACAGTTTCAATTAAATTTGCTAAAATTTCGTTCATAAAAATTAAAATTTGAAAAAAATCCAAAAAAATCGAAGATAGTTTCAATTAAATTTGCTAAAATTTCGTTCATAAAAATTAAAATTTGTAAAAAAATAAAAAAAAATCGAAGATAGTTTCAATTAAATTTGCTAAAATTTCGTTCATAAAAATTAAAATTTGTAAAAAAATCCAAAAAAAATCGAAGATAGTTTCAACTAAATTTGCTAAAATTTCGTTCATAAAAATTAAAATTTGTAAAAAATCCAAAAAATTGAAGATAGTTTCAATTAAATTTGCTAAAATTTCGTTCATAAAAATTAAAATTTGAAAGAAAAATCCAAAAAAATCGAAGATAGATTCAATTGAATTTGCTAAAATTTCGTTCATAAAAATTAAAATTTGTAAAAAAATCCAAAAAAATCGAAGACAGTTTCAATTAAATTTGCTAAAATTTCGTTCATAAAAATTAAAATTTGAAAAGAATCCAAAAAAATCGAAGATAGTTTCAATTAAATTTGCTAAAATTTCGTTCATAAAAATTAAAATTTTTAAAAAAATCCAAAAAAATCGAAGATAGTTTCAATTGAATTTGCTAAAATTTCGTTCATAAAAATAAAAATTTGTAAAAAAATCCAAACAAATCGAAGACAGTTTCAATTAAATTTGCTAAAATTTCGTTCATGAAAATTAAAATTTGTAAAGAAATCCAAACAAATCGAAGATAGTTTCAATTGAATTTGTTAAAATTTCGTTCATTAAAATTAAAATTTGTAAAAAAATCCAAAAAAATCGAAGATAGTTTCAATTAAATTTGCTAAAATTTCGTTCATAAAAATTAAAATTTGTAAAAAAATAAAAAAAAATCGAAGATAGTTTCAATTAAATTTGCTAAAATTTCGTTCATAAAAATTAAAATTTTAAAAAAAATCCACAAAAATCGAAGATAGTTTCAATTGAATTTGCTAAAACTTCGATCATAAAAATTAAAATTTGTAAAAAATCCAAAAAAATCGCAGATAGTTTCAATTAAATTTGCTAAAATTTCGATCATAAAAATTAAAATTTGTAAAAAAATCCAAAAAATTGAAGATAGTTTCAATTAAATTGGCTAAAATTTCGTTCATAAAAATTAAAATTTGAAAAAAAAATCCAAAAAAATCGAAGATAGATTCAATTGAATTTGCTAAAATTTCGTTCATAAAAATTAAAATTTGTAAAAAAATCCAAAAAAATCGAAGATAGTTTCAATTGAATTTGCTAAAATTTCGTTCATAAAAATTAAAATTTGTAAAAAATCCAAAAAAATCGAAGATAGTTCCGATTAAATTTGCTAAAATTTCGTTCATAAAAATAAAAATTTGTAAATAATCAAAAAAAAATCGAAGATAGTTTCAATTAAATTTGCTAAAATTTCGTTCATAAAAATTAAAATTTGTAAAAAAATCCAAAAAATTGAAGATAGTTTCAATTAAATTTGCTAAAATTTCGTTCATAAAAATTAAAATTTGAAAAAAAATCGAAGATAGATTCAATTGAATTTGCTAAAATTTCGTTCATAAAAATTAAAATTTGTAAAAAAATCCAAAAAAATCGAAGACAGTTTCAATTAAATTTGCTATAATTTCGTTCATAAAAATTAAATTTTTTTAAAAAATCCACAAAAATCGAAGATAGTTTCAATTGAATTTGCTAAAATTTTGATCATAAAAATTAAAATTGGTAAAAAATCCAAAAAAATCGAAGATAGTTCCGATTAAATTTGCTAAAATTTCGTTCATAATAAGAAAAATTTCTAAAAAAATTCAAAAATATCGAAGATAGTTTCAATTAAATTTGCAAAAATTTCGATCATAAAAATAAAAATTTGTAAAAAAATTAAAAAAAAAACGATGATAGTTTCAATTAAATTTGCTAAAATTTCGTTCATGAAAATTAAAATTTGTAAAAAAATCCAAACAAATCGAAGATAGTTTCAATTGAATTTGTTAAAATTTCGTTCATAAAAATTAAAATTTGTAAAAAAATCTAAAAAAATCGAAGATAGTTTCAATTAAATTTGCTAAAATTTCGTTCATAAAAATTAAAATTTTAAAAAAAATCCACAAAAATCGAAGATAGTTTCATTTGAATTTGCTAAAACTTCGATCATAAAAATTAAAATTTGTAAAAAATCCAAAAAAATCGAAGATAGTTTCAATTAAATTTGCTAAAATTTCGATCATAAAAATTAAAATTTGTAAAAAATCAAAAAAATCGAAGATAATTTCGATTAAATTTTCTAAAATTTCGTTCATAAAAATTAAAATTTTTAAAAAAATCCAAAAAAATCGAAGATAGTTTCAATTGAATTTGCTAAAATTTCGTTCATAAAAATTAAAATTTGTAAAAAAATCCAAACAAATCGAAGATATTTTCAATTAAATTTGCTAAAATTTCGTTCATAAAAATTAAAATTTTTAAAAAAATCGAAGATAGTTTCATTTGAATTTGCTAAAATTTCGTTCATAAAAATTAAAATTTGTAAAAAAATCCAAACAAATCGAAGATAGTTTCAATTAAATTTGCTATAATTTCGTTCATAAAAATTAAATATTTTTAAAAAATCCACAAAAATCGAAGATAGTTTCAATTGAATTTGCTAAAATTTCGTTCATGAAAATTAAAATTTTTAAAAAAATCCAAAAAAGTCGAAGATATTTTCAATTGAATTTGTTAAAATTTCGTTCATAAAAATTAAAATTTGTAAAAAAATCCAAAAAAATCGAAGATAGTTTCAATTAAATTTGCTAAAATTTCGTTCATAAAAATTAAAATTTGTAAAAAAATAAAAAAAATCGAAGATAGTTTCAATAGAATTTGCTAAAATTTCGTTCATAAAAATTAAAATTTGTAAAAAAATCCAAAAAATTGAAGATAGTTTCAATTAAATTTGCTAAAATTTCGTTCATAAAAATTAAAATTTGAAAAAAAAATCCAAAAATGTCGAAGATAGATTCAATTCAATTTGCTAAAATTTCGTTCATAAAAATTAAAATTTGTAAAAAAATCCAAAAAAATCGAAGATAGTTTCAATTAAATTTGCTAAAATTTCGTCCATAAAAATAAAAATTTCTAAAAAAATTCAAAAAAATCGAAGATAGTTTCAATTAAATTTGTTAAAATTTCGTTCATAAAAATTAAAATTTGAAAAAAAATCCATAAAAATCGCAGATATTTTCGACTAAAATTGCTAAAATTTCGTTCATAAAAATTAAAATTTGTAAAAAAATCCAAAAAATCGGAGATAGTTTCAATTAAATTTGCAAAAATTTCGTTCATAAAAATAAAAATTTGTAAAAAAATTAAAAAAAAAACGATGATAGTTTCAATTAAATTTGCTAAAATTTCGTTCATGAAAATTAAAATTTTTAAAAAAATCCAAAAAAGTCGAAGATAGTTTCAATTGAATTTGTTAAAATTTCGTTCATGAAAATTAAAATTTGTAAAAAAATCCAAAAAAATCGAAGATAGTTTCAATTAAATTTGCTAAAATTAAGTTCATAAAAATTAAAATTTGTAAAAAAATAAAAAAAAATCGAAGATAGTTTCAATTAAATTTGCTAAAATTTCATTCATAAAAATTAAAATTTGTAAAAAAATCCAAAAAAAATCGAAGATAGTTTCAACTAAATTTGCTAAAATTTCGTTCATAAAAATTAAAATTTGTAAAAAATCCAAAAAATTGAAGATAGTTTCAATTAAATTTGCTAAAATTTCGTTCATAAAAATTAAAATTTGAAAGAAAAATCCAAAAAAATCGAAGATAGATTCAATTGAATTTGCTAAAATTTCGTTCATAAAAATTAAAATTTGTAAAAAAATCCAAAAAAATCGAAGATAGTTTCAATTAAATTTGCTAAAATTTCGTTCATAAAAATTAAAATTTGAAAAAAATCCAAAAAAATCGAAGATAGTTTCAATTGAATTTGCTAAAATTTCGTTCATAAAAATTAAAATTTGTAAAAAAATCCAAACAAATCGAAGATATTTTTAATTAAATTTGCTAAAATTTCGTTCATAAAAATTAAAATTTTTAAAAAAATCCAAAAAAATCGAAGATAGTTTCAATTGAATTTGCTAAAATTTCGTTCATAAAAATTAAAATTTGTAAAAAAATCCAAACAAATCGAAGATAGTTTCAATTAAATTTGCTATAATTTCGTTCATAAAAATTAAATTTTTTTAAAAAATCCACAAAAATCGAAGATAGTTTCAATTGAATTTGCTAAAATTTTGATCATAAAAATTAAAATTGGTAAAAAATCCAAAAAAATCGAAGATAGTTCCGATTAAATTTGCTAAAATTTCGTTCATAAAAATAAAAATTTCTAAAAAAATCCAAAAATATCGAAGATAGTTTCAATTAAATTTGCAAAATTTTCGATCATAAAAATAAAAATTTGTAAAAAAATTAAAAAAAAAACGATGATAGTTTCAATTAAATTTGCTAAAATTTCGTTCATGAAAATTAAAATTAGTAAAAAGATCCAAACAAATCGAAGATAGTTTCAATTGAATTTGTTAAAATTGCGTTCATAAAAATTAAAATTTGTAAAAAAATCTAAAAAAATCGAAGATAGTTTCAATTAAAATTGCTAAAATTTCGTTCATAAAAATTAAAATTTGTAAAAAAATAAAAAAAAATCGAAGATAGTTTCAATTAAATTTGCTAAAATTTCGTTCATAAAAATTAAAATTTTAAAAAAAATCCACAAAAATCGAAGATAGTTTCAATTGAATTTGCTAAAACTTCGATCATAAAAATTAAAATTTGTAAAAAATCCAAAAAATCGAAGATAGTTTCAATTAAATTTGCTAAAATTTCGATCATAAAAATTAAAATTTGTAAAAAATCAAAAAAATCGAAGATAATTTCGATTAAATTTTCTAAAATTTCGTTCATAAAAATTAAAATTTTTAAAAAAATCCAAAAAAATCGAAGATAGTTTCATTTGAATTTGCTAAAATTTCGTTCATAAAAATTAAAATTTGTAAAAAAATCCAAACCAATCGAAGATAGTTTCAATTAAATTTGCTATAATTTCGTTCATAAAAATTAAATTTTTTTAAAAAATCCACAAAAATCGAAGATAGTTTCAATTGAATTTGCTAAAATTTTGATCATAAAAATTAAAATTGGTAAAAAATCCAAAAAAATCGAAGATAGTTTCGATTAAATTTGCTAAAATTTCGTTCATAAAAATAAAAATTTCTAAAAAAATCCAAAAAAATCGAAGATAGTTTCAATTAAATTTGCAAAAATTTCGATCATAAAAATAAAAATTTGTAAAAAAATTAAAAAAAAAACGATGATAGTTTCAATTAAATTTGCTAAAATTTCGTTCATGAAAATTAAAATTTGTAAAAAAATCCAAACAAATCGAAGATAGTTTCAATTGAATTTGTTAAAATTTCGTTCATAAAAATTAAAATTTGTAAAAAAATCCAAAAAAATCGAAGATAGTTTCAATTAAATTTGATAAAATTTCGTTCATAAAAATTAAAATTTTTAAAAAAATCCAAACAAATCGAAGATAGTTTCAATTGAATTTGTTAAAATTTCGTTCATAAAAATTAAAATTTGTAAAAAAATCCAAAAAAATCGAAGATAGTTTCAATTAAATTTGCTAAAATTTCGTTCATAAAAATTAAAATTTGTAAAAAAATAAAAAAAATCGAAGATAGTTTCAATTAAATTTGCTAAAATTTCGTTCATAAAAATTAAAATTTTAAAAAAAATCCACAAAAATCGAAGATAGTTTCAATTGAATTTGCTAAAACTTCGATCATAAAAATTAAAATTTGTAAAAAATCCAAAAAAATCGAAGATAGTTTCAATTAAATTTGCTAAAATTTCGTTCATAAAAATTAAAATTTGTAAAAAATCCCAAAAAATCGAAGATAGATTCAATTAAATTTGCTAAAATTTCGTTCATAAAAATAAAAATTTGTAAAAAAATCCAAAAAAATCGAAGATAGTTTCAATTAAATTTGCTGAAATTTCGTTCATAAAAATTAAAATTTGTAAAAAAATCCAAAAAATTGAAGATAGTTTCAATTAAATTTGCTAAAATTTCGTTCATAAAAATTAAAATTTGAAAAAAAAATCCAAAAAAATCGAAGATAGATTCAATTGAAATTGCTAAAATTTCGTTTATAAAAATTAAAATTTGTAAAAAAATCCAAAAAATCGAAGATAGTTTCAATTGAATTTGCTAAAATTTCGTTCATAAAAATTAAAATTTGTAAAAAATCCAAAAAAATCGAAGATAGTTCCGATTAAATTTGCTAAAATTTCGTTCATAAAAATTAAAATTTGTAAATAATCAAAAAAAAATCGAAGATAGTTTCAATTAAATTTGCTAAAATTTCGTTCATAAAAATTAACATTTGTAAAAAAATCCAAAAAATTGAAGATAGTTTCAATTAAATTTGCTAAAATTTCGTTCATAAAAATTAAAATTTGTAAAAAAATCCAAAAAAATCGAAGATAGTTTCGATTAAATTTTCTAAAATTTCGTTCATAAAAATTAAAATTTGTAAAAAATCCCAAAAAATCGAAGATAGATTCAATTAAATTTGCTAAAATTTCGTTCATAAAAATTAAAATTTGTAAAAAAATCCAAAAAAATCGAAGATAGTTTCAATTAAATTTGCTAAAATTTCGTTCATAAAAATTAAAATTTGTAAAAAAATCCAAAAAATTGAAGATAGTTTCAATTAAATTTGCTAAAATTTCGTTCATAAAAATTAAAATTTGAAAAAAAAATCCAAAAAAATCGAAGATAGATTCAATTGAATTTGCTAAAATTTCGTTCATAAAAATTAAAATTTGTAAAAAAATCCAAAAAAATCGAAGATAGTTTCAATTGAATTTGCTAAAATTTCGTTCATAAAAATTAAAATTTGTAAAAAATCCAAAAAAATCGAAGATAGTTCCGATTAAATTTGCTAAAATTTCGTTCATAAAAATTAAAATTTGTAAATAATCAAAAAAAAATCGAAGATAGTTTCAATTAAATTTGCTAAAATTTCGTTCATAAAAATTAACATTTGTAAAAAAATCCAAACAAATCGAAGATATTTTTAATTAAATTTGCTAAAATTTCGTTCATAAAAATTAAAATTTTTAAAAAAATCCAAAAAAATCGAAGATAGTTTCAATTGAATTTGCTAAAATTTCGTTCATAAAAATTAAAATTTGTAAAAAAATCCAAACAAATCGAAGATAGTTTCAATTAAATTTGCTATAATTTCGTTCATAAAAATTAAATTTTTTTAAAAAATCCACAAAAATCGAAGATAGTTTCAATTGAATTTGCTAAAATTTTGATCATAAAAATTAAAATTGGTAAAAAATCCAAAAAAATCGAAGATAGTTCCGATTAAATTTGCTAAAATTTCGTTCATAAAAATAAAAATTTCTAAAAAAATCCAAAAATATCGAAGATAGTTTCAATTAAATTTGCAAAATTTTCGATCATAAAAATAAAAATTTGTAAAAAAATTAAAAAAAAAACGATGATAGTTTCAATTAAATTTGCTAAAATTTCGTTCATGAAAATTAAAATTAGTAAAAAGATCCAAACAAATCGAAGATAGTTTCAATTGAATTTGTTAAAATTGCGTTCATAAAAATTAAAATTTGTAAAAAAATCTAAAAAAATCGAAGATAGTTTCAATTAAAATTGCTAAAATTTCGTTCATAAAAATTAAAATTTGTAAAAAAATAAAAAAAAATCGAAGATAGTTTCAATTAAATTTGCTAAAATTTCGTTCATAAAAATTAAAATTTTAAAAAAAATCCACAAAAATCGAAGATAGTTTCAATTGAATTTGCTAAAACTTCGATCATAAAAATTAAAATTTGTAAAAAATCCAAAAAATCGAAGATAGTTTCAATTAAATTTGCTAAAATTTCGATCATAAAAATTAAAATTTGTAAAAAATCAAAAAAATCGAAGATAATTTCGATTAAATTTTCTAAAATTTCGTTCATAAAAATTAAAATTTTTAAAAAAATCCAAAAAAATCGAAGATAGTTTCATTTGAATTTGCTAAAATTTCGTTCATAAAAATTAAAATTTGTAAAAAAATCCAAACCAATCGAAGATAGTTTCAATTAAATTTGCTATAATTTCGTTCATAAAAATTAAATTTTTTTAAAAAATCCACAAAAATCGAAGATAGTTTCAATTGAATTTGCTAAAATTTTGATCATAAAAATTAAAATTGGTAAAAAATCCAAAAAAATCGAAGATAGTTTCGATTAAATTTGCTAAAATTTCGTTCATAAAAATAAAAATTTCTAAAAAAATCCAAAAAAATCGAAGATAGTTTCAATTAAATTTGCAAAAATTTCGATCATAAAAATAAAAATTTGTAAAAAAATCCAAAAAAATCGAAGATAGTTTCAATTAAATTTGCTAAAATTTCGTTCATAAAAATTAAAATTTGTAAAAAAATAAAAAAAATCGAAGATAGTTTCAATTAAATTTGCTAAAATTTCGTTCATAAAAATTAAAATTTTAAAAAAAATCCACAAAAATCGAAGATAGTTTCAATTGAATTTGCTAAAACTTCGATCATAAAAATTAAAATTTGTAAAAAATCCAAAAAAATCGAAGATAGTTTCAATTAAATTTGCTAAAATTTCGTTCATAAAAATTAAAATTTGTAAAAAATCCCAAAAAATCGAAGATAGATTCAATTAAATTTGCTAAAATTTCGTTCATAAAAATAAAAATTTGTAAAAAAATCCAAAAAAATCGAAGATAGTTTCAATTAAATTTGCTGAAATTTCGTTCATAAAAATTAAAATTTGTAAAAAAATCCAAAAAATTGAAGATAGTTTCAATTAAATTTGCTAAAATTTCGTTCATAAAAATTAAAATTTGTAATAAAATCCAAAAAATTGAAGATAGTTTCAATTAAATTTGCTAAAATTTCGTTCATAAAAATTAAAATTTGAAAAAAAAATCCAAAAAAATCGAAGATAGATTCAATTGAATTTGCTAAAATTTCGTTCATAAAAATTAAAATTTGTAAAAAAATCCAAAAAAATCGAAGATAGTTTCAATTGAATTTGCTAAAATTTCGTTCATAAAAATTAAAATTTGTAAAAAATCCAAAAAAATCGAAGATAGTTCCGATTAAATTTGCTAAAATTTCGTTCATAAAAATTAAAATTTGTAAATAATCAAAAAAAAATCGAAGATAGTTTCAATTAAATTTGCTAAAATTTCGTTCATAAAAATTAACATTTGTAAAAAAATCCAAAAAATTGAAGATAGTTTCAATTAAATTTGCTAAAATTTCGTTCATAAAAATTAAAATTTGAAAAAAAAATCCAAAAAAATCGAAGATAGATTCAATTGAATTTGCTAAAATTTCGTTCATAAAAATTAAAATTTGTAAAAAAATCCAAAAAAAATCGAAGACAGTTTCAATTAAATTTGCTAAAATTTCGTTCATAAAAATTAAAATTTGAAAAAAATCCAAAAAAATAGAAGATAGTTTCAATTAAATTTGCTAAAATTTCGTTCATAAAAATTAAAATTTGTAAAAAAATCCAAAAAAATCGAAGATAGTTTCAATTAAATTTGCTGAAATTTCGTTCATAAAAATGAAAATTTGAAAAAAAATAAAAAAAAATCGAAGATAGTTTCAATTAAATTCGCTATAATTTCGTTCACAAAAATTAAATTTTTTTAAAAAATCCACAAAAATCGAAGATAGTTTCAATTGAATTTGCTAAAATTTCGATCATAAAAATTAAAATTGGTGAAAAATCCAAAAAAATCGAAGATAGTTCCGATTAAATTTGCTAAAATTTCGTTCATAAAAAAAAAAAATTTCTAAAAAAATCCAAAAAAATCGAAGATAGTTTCAATGAAATTTGCTAAAATTTCGTTCGTAAAAATAAAAATTTCTAAAAAAATTCAAAAAAATCGAAGATAGTTTTAATTAAATTTGTTAAAATTTCGTTCATAAAAATTAAAATTTGTAAAGAAATCCAAAAAAATCGAAGATAGTTTCAATTAAATTTGCTAAAATTTCGTTCATAAAAATTAAAATTTGTAAAAAAATAAAAAAAAATCGAAGATAGTTTCAATTAAATTTGCTAAAATTTCGTTCATAAAAATTAAAATTTGTAAAAAAATCCAAAAAAAATCGAAGATAGTTTCAACTAAATTTGCTAAAATTTCGTTCATAAAAATTAAAATTTGTAAAAAATCCAAAAAATTGAAGATAGTTTCAATTAAATTTGCTAAAATTTCGTTCATAAAAATTAAAATTTGAAAGAAAAATCCAAAAAAATCGAAGATAGATTCAATTGAATTTGCTAAAATTTCGTTCATAAAAATTAAAATTTGTAAAAAAATAAAAAAAAATCGAAGATAGTTTCAATTAAATTTGCTAAAATTTCGTTCATGAAAATTAAAATTAGTAAAAAGATCCAAACAAATCGAAGATAGTTTCAATTGAATTTGTTAAAATTGCGTTCATAAAAATTAAAATTTGTAAAAAAATCTAAAAAAATCGAAGATAGTTTCAATTAAAATTGCTAAAATTTCGTTCATAAAAATTAAAATTTGTAAAAAAATAAAAAAAAATCGAAGATAGTTTCAATTAAATTTGCTAAAATTTCGTTCATAAAAATTAAAATTTTAAAAAAAATCCACAAAAATCGAAGATAGTTTCAATTGAATTTGCTAAAACTTCGATCATAAAAATTAAAATTTGTAAAAAATCCAAAAAAATCGAAGATAGTTTCAATTAAATTTGCTAAAATTTCGATCATAAAAATTAAAATTTGTAAAAAATCAAAAAAATCGAAGATAATTTCGATTAAATTTTCTAAAATTTCGTTCATAAAAATTAAAATTTTTAAAAAAATCCAAAAAAATCGAAGATAGTTTCATTTGAATTTGCTAAAATTTCGTTCATAAAAATTAAAATTTGTAAAAAAATCCAAACCAATCGAAGATAGTTTCAATTAAATTTGCTATAATTTCGTTCATAAAAATTAAATTTTTTTAAAAAATCCACAAAAATCGAAGATAGTTTCAATTGAATTTGCTAAAATTTTGATCATAAAAATTAAAATTGGTAAAAAATCCAAAAAAATCGAAGATAGTTTCGATTAAATTTGCTAAAATTTCGTTCATAAAAATAAAAATTTCTAAAAAAATCCAAAAAAATCGAAGATAGTTTCAATTAAATTTGCAAAAATTTCGATCATAAAAATAAAAATTTGTAAAAAAATTAAAAAAAAAACGATGATAGTTTCAATTAAATTTGCTAAAATTTCGTTCATGAAAATTAAAATTTGTAAAAAAATCCAAACAAATCGAAGATAGTTTCAATTGAATTTGTTAAAATTTCGTTCATAAAAATTAAAATTTGTAAAAAAATCCAAAAAAATCGAAGATAGTTTCAATTAAATTTGATAAAATTTCGTACATAAAAATTAAAATTTGTAAAAAAATCCAAACAAATCGAAGATATTTTCAATTAAATTTGCTAAAATTTCGTTCATAAAGATTAAAATTTTTAAAAAAATCCAAAAAAATCGAAGATAGTTTCATTTGAATTTGCTAAAATTTCGTTCATAAAAATTAAAATTTGTAAAAAAATCCAAACAAATCGAAGATAGTTTCAATTAAATTTGCTATAATTTCGTTCATAAAAATTAAATTTTTTTAAAAAATCCACAAAAATCGAAGATAGTTTCAATTGAATTTGCTAAAATTTTGATCATAAAAATTAAAATTGGTAAAAAATCCAAAAAAATCGAAGATAGTTCCGATTAAATTTGCTAAAATTTCGTTCATAAAAATAAAAATTTCTAAAAAAATCCAAAAAAATCGAAGATAGTTTCAATTAAATTTGCAAAAATTTCGATCATAAAAATAAAAATTTGTAAAAAAAATTAAAAAAAAAACGATGATAGTTTCAATTAAATTTGCTAAAATTTCGTTCATGAAAATTAAAATTTGTAAAAAAATCCAAACAAATCGAAGATAGTTTCAATTGAATTTGTTAAAATTTCGTTCATAAAAATTAAAATTTGTAAAAAAATCCAAAAAAATCGAAGATAGTTTCAATTAAATTTGCTAAAATTTCGTTCATAAAAATTAAAATTTGTAAAAAAATATAAAAAAAATCGAAGATAGTTTCAATTAAATTTGCTAAAATTTCGTTCATAAAAATTAAAATTTTAAAAAAAATCCACAAAAATCGAAGATAGTTTCAATTGAATTTGCTAAAACTTCGATCATAAAAATTAAAATTTGTAAAAAATCCAAAAAAATCGAAGATAGTTTCAATTAAATTTGCTAAAATTTCGTTCATAAAAATTAAAATTTGTAAAAAATCCCAAAAAATCGAAGATAGATTCAATTAAATTTGCTAAAATTTCGTTCATAAAAATAAAAATTTGTAAAAAAATCCAAAAAAATCGAAGATAGTTTCAATTAAATTTGCTGAAATTTCGTTCATAAAAATTAAAATTTGTAAAAAAATCCAAAAAATTGAAGATAGTTTCAATTAAATTTGCTAAAATTTCGTTCATAAAAATTAAAATTTGAAAAAAAAATCCAAAAAAATCGAAGATAGATTCAATTGAAATTGCTAAAATTTCGTTTATAAAAATTAAAATTTGTAAAAAAATCCAAAAAATCGAAGATAGTTTCAATTGAATTTGCTAAAATTTCGTTCATAAAAATTAAAATTTGTAAAAAATCCAAAAAAATCGAAGATAGTTCCGATTAAATTTGCTAAAATTTCGTTCATAAAAATTAAAATTTGTAAATAATCAAAAAAAAATCGAAGATAGTTTCAATTAAATTTGCTAAAATTTCGTTCATAAAAATTAACATTTGTAAAAAAATCCAAAAAATTGAAGATAGTTTCAATTAAATTTGCTAAAATTTCGTTCATAAAAATTAAAATTTGAAAAAAAAATCCAAAAAAATCGAAGATAGATTCAATTGAATTTGCTAAAATTTCGTTCATAAAAATTAAAATTTGTAAAAAAATCCAAAAAAAATCGAAGACAGTTTCAATTAAATTTGCTAAAATTTCGTTCATAAAAATTAAAATTTGAAAAAAATCCAAAAAAATCGAAGATAGTTTCAATTAAATTTGCTAAAATTTCGTTCATAAAAATTAAAATTTGTAAAAAAATCCAAAAAAATCGAAGATAGTTTCGATTAAATTTTCTAAAATTTCGTTCATAAAAATTAAAATTTGTAAAAAATCCCAAAAAATCGAAGATAGATTCAATTAAATTTGCTAAAATTTCGTTCATAAAAATTAAAATTTGTAAAAAAATCCAAAAAAATCGAAGATAGTTTCAATTAAATTTGCTAAAATTTCGTTCATAAAAATTAAAATTTGTAAAAAAATCCAAAAAATTGAAGATAGTTTCAATTAAATTTGCTAAAATTTCGTTCATAAAAATTAAAATTTGAAAAAAAAATCCAAAAAAATCGAAGATAGATTCAATTGAATTTGCTAAAATTTCGTTCATAAAAATTAAAATTTGTAAAAAAATCCAAAAAAATCGAAGATAGTTTCAATTGAATTTGCTAAAATTTCGTTCATAAAAATTAAAATTTGTAAAAAATCCAAAAAAATCGAAGATAGTTCCGATTAAATTTGCTAAAATTTCGTTCATAAAAATTAAAATTTGTAAATAATCAAAAAAAAATCGAAGATAGTTTCAATTAAATTTGCTAAAATTTCGTTCATAAAAATTAACATTTGTAAAAAAATCCAAAAAATTGAAGATAGTTTCAATTAAATTTGTTAAAATTTCGTTCATAAAAATTAAAATTTGAAAAAAAAATCCAAAAAAATCGAAGATAGATTCAATTGAATTTGCTAAAATTTCGTTCATAAAAATTAAAATTTGTAAAAAAATCCAAAAAAAATCGAAGACAGTTTCAATTAAATTTGCTAAAATTTCGTTCATAAAAATTAAAATTTGAAAAAAATCCAAAAAAATCGAAGATAGTTTCAATTAAATTTGCTAAAATTTCGTTCATAAAAATTAAAATTTGTAAAAAAATCCAAAAAAATCGAAGATAGTTTCAATTAAATTTGCTGAAATTTCGTTCATAAAAATGAAAATTTGAAAAAAAATAAAAAAAAATCGAAGATAGTTTCAATTAAATTCGCTATAATTTCGTTCACAAAAATTAAATTTTTTTAAAAAATCCACAAAAATCGAAGATAGTTTCAATTGAATTTGCTAAAATTTCGATCATAAAAATTAAAATTGGTGAAAAATCCAAAAAAATCGAAGATAGTTCCGATTAAATTTGCTAAAATTTCGTTCATAAAAAAAAAATTTCTAAAAAAATCCAAAAAAATCGAAGATAGTTTCAATGAAATTTGCTAAAATTTCGTTCGTAAAAATAAAAATTTCTAAAAAATTCAAAAAAATCGAAGATAGTTTCAATTAAATTTGTTAAAATTTCGTTCATAAAAATTAAAATTTGTAAAGAAATCCAAAAAAATCGAAGATAGTTTCAATTAAATTTGCTAAAATTTCGTTCATAAAAATTAAAATTTGTAAAAAAATAAAAAAAAATCGAAGATAGTTTCAATTAAATTTGCTAAAATTTCGTTCATAAAAATTAAAATTTGTAAAAAAATCCAAAAAAAATCGAAGATAGTTTCAACTAAATTTGCTAAAATTTCGTTCATAAAAATTAAAATTTGTAAAAAATCCCAAAAATTGAAGATAGTTTCAATTAAATTTGCTAAAATTTCGTTCATAAAAATTAAAATTTGAAAGAAAAATCCAAAAAAATCGAAGATAGATTCAATTGAATTTGCTAAAATTTCGTTCATAAAAATTAAAATTTGTAAAAAAATCCAAAAAAATCGAAGACAGTTTCAATTAAATTTGCTAAAATTTCGTTCATAAAAATTAAAATTTGAAAAGAATCCAAAAAAATCGAAGATAGCTTCAATTAAGTTTTCTAAAATTTCGTTCATAAAAATTAAAATTTGTAAAAAAATCCAAAAAAATCGAAGATAGTTTCAATTAAATTTGCTAAAATTTCGTTCATAAAAATTAAAATTTTTAAAAAAATCCAAAAAAATCGAAGATAGTTTCAATTGAATTTGCTAAAATTTCGTTCATAAAAATTAAAATTTGTAAAAAAATCCAAACAAATCGAAGACAGTTTCAATTAAATTTGCTAAAATTTCGTTCATGAAAATTAAAATTTGTAAAAAAATCCAAACAAATCGAAGATAGTTTCAATTGAATTTGTTAAAATTTCGTTCATTAAAATTAAAATTTGTAAAAAAATCCAAAAAAATCGAAGATAGTTTCAATTAAATTTGCTAAAATTTCGTTCATAAAAATTAAAATTTGTAAAAAAATAAAAAAAAATCGAAGATAGTTTCAATTAAATTTGCTAAAATTTCGTTCATAAAAATTAAAATTTTAAAAAAAATCCACAAAAATCGAAGATAGTTTCAATTGAATTTGCTAAAACTTCGATCATAAAAATTAAAATTTGTAAAAAATCCAAAAAAATCGCAGATAGTTTCAATTAAATTTGCTAAAATTTCGATCATAAAAATTAAAATTTGTAAAAAATCAAAAAAATCGAAGATAATTACGATTAAATTTTCTAAAATTTTGTTCATAAAAATTAAAATTTGTAAAAAATCCCAAAAAATCGAAGATAGATTCAATTAAATTTGCTAAAATTTCGTTCATAAAAATAAAAATTTGTAAAAAAATCCATAAAAATCGAAGATAGTTTCAATTAAATTTGCTAAAATTTCGTTCATAAAAATTAAAATTTGTAAAAAAATCCAAAAAAATCGAAGATAGTTTCAATTAAATTTGCTAAAATTTCGTTCATGAAAATTAAAATTTTTAAAAAAATCCAAAAAAGTCGAAGATAGTTTCAATTGAATTTGTTAAAATTTCGTTCATAAAAATTAAAATTTGTAAAAAAATCCAAAAAAATCGAAGATAGTTTCAATTAAATTTGCTAAAATTTCGTTCATAAAAATTAAAATTTGTAAAAAAATAAAAAAGAATCGAAGATAGTTCCAATTAAATTTGCTAAAATTTCGTTCATAAAAATTAAAATTTGTAAATAATCAAAAAAAAATCGAAGATAGTTTCAATTAAATTTGCTAAAACTTCGTTCAAAAAAATTAAAATTTGTAAAAAAATCCAAAAAATTGAAGATAGTTTCAATTAAATTGGCTAAAATTTCGTTCATAAAAATTAAAATTTGAAAAAAAAATCCAAAAAAATCGAAGATAGATTCAATTGAATTTGCTAAAATTTCGTTCATAAAAATTAAAATTTGTAAAAAAATCCAAAAAAATCGAAGATAGTTTCAATTGAATTTGCTAAAATTTCGTTCATAAAATTTAAAATTTGTAAAAAATCCAAAAAAATCGAAGATAGTTTCAATTAAATTTGCTAAAATTTCGTTCATAAAAATTAACATTTGTAAAAAAATCCAAAAAATTGAAGATAGTTTCAATTAAATTTGCTAAAATTTCGTTCATAAAAATTAAAATTTGAAAAAAAAATCCAAAAAAATCGAAGATAGATTCAATTGAATTTGCTAAAATTTCGTTCATAAAAATTAAAATTTGTAAAAAAATCCAAAAAAAATCGAAGACAGTTTCAATTAAATTTGCTAAAATTTCGTTCATAAAAATTAAAATTTGAAAAAAATCCAAAAAAATCGAAGATAGTTTCAATTAAATTTGCTAAAATTTCGTTCATAAAAATTAAAATTTGTAAAAAAATCCAAAAAAATCGAAG
Source organism: Andrena marginata (assembly GCA_963932335.1). Taxonomy (NCBI): domain Eukaryota; kingdom Metazoa; phylum Arthropoda; class Insecta; order Hymenoptera; family Andrenidae; genus Andrena; species Andrena marginata. The sequence continues at coordinate 160,190 of CAWVQI010000445.1, read as the reverse complement.
ATAGTTTCGATTAAATTTTCTAAAATTTCGTTCATAAAAATTAAAATTTGTAAAAAATCCCAAAAAATCGAAGATAGATTCAATTAAATTTGCTAAAATTTCGTTCATAAAAATTAAAATTTGTAAAAAAATCCAAAAAAATCGAAGATAGTTTCAATTAAATTTGCTAAAATTTCGTTCATAAAAATTAAAATTTGTAAAAAAATCCAAAAAATTGAAGATAGTTTCAATTAAATTTGCTAAAATTTCGTTCATAAAAATTAAAATTTGAAAAAAAAATCCAAAAAAATCGAAGATAGATTCAATTGAATTTGCTAAAATTTCGTTCATAAAAATTAAAATTTGTAAAAAAATCCAAAAAAATCGAAGATAGTTTCAATTGAATTTGCTAAAATTTCGTTCATAAAAATTAAAATTTGTAAAAAATCCAAAAAAATCGAAGATAGTTCCGATTAAATTTGCTAAAATTTCGTTCATAAAAATTAAAATTTGTAAATAATCAAAAAAAAATCGAAGATAGTTTCAATTAAATTTGCTAAAATTTCGTTCATATAAATTAACATTTGTAAAAAAATCCAAAAAATTGAAGATAGTTTCAATTAAATTTGCTAAAATTTCGTTCATAAAAATTAAAATTTGAAAAAAAAATCCAAAAAAATCGAAGATAGATTCAATTGAATTTGCTAAAATTTCGTTCATAAAAATTAAAATTTGTAAAAAAATCCAAAAAAAATCGAAGACAGTTTCAATTAAATTTGCTAAAATTTCGTTCATAAAAATTAAAATTTGAAAAAAATCCAAAAAAATCGAAGATAGTTTCAATTAAATTTGCTAAAATTTCGTTCATAAAAATTAAAATTTGTAAAAAAATCCAAAAAAATCGAAGATAGTTTCAATTAAATTTGCTGAAATTTCGTTCATAAAAATGAAAATTTGAAAAAAAATAAAAAAAAATCGAAGATAGTTTCAATTAAATTCGCTATAATTTCGTTCACAAAAATTAAATTTTTTTAAAAAATCCACAAAAATCGAAGATAGTTTCAATTGAATTTGCTAAAATTTCGATCATAAAAATTAAAATTGGTGAAAAATCCAAAAAAATCGAAGATAGTTCCGATTAAATTTGCTAAAATTTCGTTCATAAAAAAAAAAATTTCTAAAAAAATCCAAAAAAATCGAAGATAGTTTCAATGAAATTTGCTAAAATTTCGTTCGTAAAAATAAAAATTTCTAAAAAATTCAAAAAAATCGAAGATAGTTTCAATTAAATTTGTTAAAATTTCGTTCATAAAAATTAAAATTTGTAAAGAAATCCAAAAAAATCGAAGATAGTTTCAATTAAATTTGCTAAAATTTCGTTCATAAAAATTAAAATTTGTAAAAAAATAAAAAAAAATCGAAGATAGTTTCAATTAAATTTGCTAAAATTTCGTTCATAAAAATTAAAATTTGTAAAAAAATCCAAAAAAAATCGAAGATAGTTTCAACTAAATTTGCTAAAATTTCGTTCATAAAAATTAAAATTTGTAAAAAATCCCAAAAATTGAAGATAGTTTCAATTAAATTTGCTAAAATTTCGTTCATAAAAATTAAAATTTGAAAGAAAAATCCAAAAAAATCGAAGATAGATTCAATTGAATTTGCTAAAATTTCGTTCATAAAAATTAAAATTTGTAAAAAAATCCAAAAAAATCGAAGACAGTTTCAATTAAATTTGCTAAAATTTCGTTCATAAAAATTAAAATTTGAAAAGAATCCAAAAAAATCGAAGATAGCTTCAATTAAGTTTTCTAAAATTTCGTTCATAAAAATTAAAATTTGTAAAAAAATCCAAAAAAATCGAAGATAGTTTCAATTAAATTTGCTAAAATTTCGTTCATAAAAATTAAAATTTTTAAAAAAATCCAAAAAAATCGAAGATAGTTTCAATTGAATTTGCTAAAATTTCGTTCATAAAAATTAAAATTTGTAAAAAAATCCAAACAAATCGAAGACAGTTTCAATTAAATTTGCTAAAATTTCGTTCATGAAAATTAAAATTTGTAAAAAAATCCAAACAAATCGAAGATAGTTTCAATTGAATTTGTTAAAATTTCGTTCATTAAAATTAAAATTTGTAAAAAAATCCAAAAAAATCGAAGATAGTTTCAATTAAATTTGCTAAAATTTCGTTCATAAAAATTAAAATTTGTAAAAAAATAAAAAAAAATCGAAGATAGTTTCAATTAAATTTGCTAAAATTTCGTTCATAAAAATTAAAATTTTAAAAAAAATCCACAAAAATCGAAGATAGTTTCAATTGAATTTGCTAAAACTTCGATCATAAAAATTAAAATTTGTAAAAAATCCAAAAAAATCGCAGATAGTTTCAATTAAATTTGCTAAAATTTCGATCATAAAAATTAAAATTTGTAAAAAATCAAAAAAATCGAAGATAATTACGATTAAATTTTCTAAAATTTTGTTCATAAAAATTAAAATTTGTAAAAAATCCCAAAAAATCGAAGATAGATTCAATTAAATTTGCTAAAATTTCGTTCATAAAAATAAAAATTTGTAAAAAAATCCATAAAAATCGAAGATAGTTTCAATTAAATTTGCTAAAATTTCGTTCATAAAAATTAAAATTTGTAAAAAAATCCAAAAAAATCGAAGATAGTTTCAATTAAATTTGCTAAAATTTCGTTCATGAAAATTAAAATTTTTAAAAAAATCCAAAAAAGTCGAAGATAGTTTCAATTGAATTTGTTAAAATTTCGTTCATAAAAATTAAAATTTGTAAAAAAATCCAAAAAAATCGAAGATAGTTTCAATTAAATTTGCTAAAATTTCGTTCATAAAAATTAAAATTTGTAAAAAAATAAAAAAGAATCGAAGATAGTTCCAATTAAATTTGCTAAAATTTCGTTCATAAAAATTAAAATTTGTAAATAATCAAAAAAAAATCGAAGATAGTTTCAATTAAATTTGCTAAAACTTCGTTCAAAAAAATTAAAATTTGTAAAAAAATCCAAAAAATTGAAGATAGTTTCAATTAAATTGGCTAAAATTTCGTTCATAAAAATTAAAATTTGAAAAAAAAATCCAAAAAAATCGAAGATAGATTCAATTGAATTTGATAAAATTTCGTTCATAAAAATTAAAATTTGTAAAAAAATCCAAAAAAATCGAAGATAGTTTCAATTGAATTTGCTAAAATTTCGTTCATAAAATTTAAAATTTGTAAAAAATCCAAAAAAATCGAAGATAGTTCCGATTAAATTTGCTAAAATTTCGTTCATAAAAATTAAAATTTGTAAATAATCAAAAAAAAATCGAAGATAGTTTCAATTAAATTTGCTAAAATTTCGTTCATAAAAATTAAAATTTGTAAAAAAATCCAAAAAATTGAAGATAGTTTCAATTAAATTTGCTAAAATTTCGTTCATAAAAATTAAAATTTGAAAAAAAATCGAAGATAGATTCAATTGAATTTGCTAAAATTTCGTTCATAAAAATTAAAATTTGTAAAAAAATAAAAAAAAATCGAAGATAGTTTCAATTAAATTTGCTAAAATTTCGTTCATAAAAATTAAAATTTGTAAAAAAATCCAAAAAAAATCGAAGATAGTTTCAACTAAATTTGCTAAAATTTCGTTCATAAAAATTAAAATTTGTAAAAAATCCAAAAAATTGAAGATAGTTTCAATTAAATTTGCTAAAATTTCGTTCATAAAAATTAAAATTTGAAAGAAAAATCCAAAAAAATCGAAGATAGATTCAATTGAATTTGCTAAAATTTCGTTCATAAAAATTAAAATTTGTAAAAAAATCCAAAAAAATCGAAGACAGTTTCAATTAAATTTGCTAAAATTTCGTTCATAAAAATTAAAATTTGAAAAGAATCCAAAAAAATCGAAGATAGTTTCAATTAAGTTTGCTAAAATTTCGTTCATAAAAATTAAAATTTGTAAAAAAATCCAAAAAAATCGAAGATAGTTTCAATTAAATTTGCTAAAATTTCGTTCATAAAAATTAAAATTTTTAAAAAAATCCAAAAAAATCGAAGATAGTTTCAATTGAATTTGCTAAAATTTCGTTCATAAAAATTAAAATTTGTAAAAAAATCCAAACAAATCGAAGACAGTTTCAATTAAATTTGCTAAAATTTCGTTCATGAAAATTAAAATTTTTAAAAAAATCCAAAAAAATCGAAGATAGTTTCAATTGAATTTGCTAAAATTTCGTTCATAAAAATTAAAATTTGTAAAAAAATCCAAACAAATCGCAGATATTTTCAATTAAATTTGCTAAAATTTCGTTCATAAAAATTAAAATTTTTAAAAAAATCCAAAAAAATCGAAGATAGTTTCATTTGAATTTGCTAAAATTTCGTTCATAAAAATTAAAATTTGTAAAAAAATCCAAACAAATCGAAGATAGTTTCAATTAAATTTGCTATAATTTCGTTCATAAAAATTAAATATTTTTAAAAAATCCACAAAAATCGAAGATAGTTTCAATTGAATTTGCTAAAATTTCGTTCATAAAAATTAAAATTTGTAAAAAATCCAAAAAAATCGAAGATAGTTCCGATTAAATTTGCTAAAATTTCGTTCATAAAAATTAAAATTTGTAAATAATCAAAAAAAAATCGAAGATAGTTTCAATTAAATTTGCTAAAATTTCGTTCATAAAAATTAAAATTTGTAAAAAAATCCAAAAAATTGAAGATAGTTTCAATTAAATTTGCTAAAATTTCGTTCATAAAAATTAAAATTTGAAAAAAAATCGAAGATAGATTCAATTGAATTTGCTAAAATTTCGTTCATAAAAATTAAAATTTGTAAAAAAATCCAAAAAAATCGAAGACAGTTTCAATTAAATTTGCTAAAATTTCGTTCATAAAAATTAAAATTTGAAAAAAATCCAAAAAAATCGAAGATAGTTTCAATTAAATTTGCTAAAATTTCGTTCATAAAAATTAAAATTTGTAAAAAAATAAAAAAAAATCGAAGATAGTTTCAATTAAATTTGCTAAAATTTCGTTCATAAAAATTAAAATTTGTAAAAAAATCCAAAAAAAATCGAAGATAGTTTCAACTAAATTTGCTAAAATTTCGTTCATAAAAATTAAAATTTGTAAAAAAATCCAAAAAAATCGAAGATAGTTTCAATTGAATTTGCTAAAATTTCGTTCATAAAAATAAAAATTTGTAAAAAAATCCAAACAAATCGAAGACAGTTTCAATTAAATTTGCTAAAATTTCGTTCATAAAAATTAAAATTTGTAAAAAAATAAAAAAGAATCGAAGATAGTTCCAATTAAATTTGCTAAAATTTCGTTCATAAAAATTAAAATTTGTAAATAATCAAAAAAAAATCGAAGATAGTTTCAATTAAATTTGCTAAAATTTCGTTCATAAAAATTAAAATTTGTAAAAAAATCCAAAAAATTGAAGATAGTTTCAATTAAATTGGCTAAAATTTCGTTCATAAAAATTAAAATTTGAAAAAAAAATCCAAAAAAATCGAAGATAGATTCAATTGAATTTGCTAAAATTTCGTTCATAAAAATTAAAATTTGTAAAAAAATCCAAAAAAATCGAAGATAGTTTCAATTGAATTTGCTAAAATTTCGTTCATAAAAATTAAAATTTGTAAAAAATCCAAAAAAATCGAAGATAGTTCCGATTAAATTTGCTAAAATTTCGTTCATAAAAATAAAAATTTGTAAATAATCAAAAAAAAATCGAAGATAGTTTCAATTAAATTTGCTAAAATTTCGTTCATAAAAATTAAAATTTGTAAAAAAATCCAAAAAATTGAAGATAGTTTCAATTAAATTTGCTAAAATTTCGTTCATAAAAATTAAAATTTGAAAAAAAATCGAAGATAGATTCAATTGAATTTGCTAAAATTTCGTTCATAAAAATTAAAATTTGTAAAAAAATCCAAAAAAATCGAAGACAGTTTCAATTAAATTAGCTATAATTTCGTTCATAAAAATTAAATTTTTTTAAAAAATCCACAAAAATCGAAGATAGTTTCAATTGAATTTGCTAAAATTTTGATCATAAAAATTAAAATTGGTAAAAAATCCAAAAAAATCGAAGATAGTTCCGATTAAATTTGCTAAAATTTCGTTCATAATAAGAAAAATTTCTAAAAAAATTCAAAAATATCGAAGATAGTTTCAATTAAATTTGCAAAAATTTCGATCATAAAAATAAAAATTTGTAAAAAAATTAAAAAAAAAACGATGATAGTTTCAATTAAATTTGCTAAAATTTCGTTCATAAAAATTAAAATTTTAAAAAAAATCCACAAAAATCGAAGATAGTTTCATTTGAATTTGCTAAAACTTCGATCATAAAAATTAAAATTTGTAAAAAATCCAAAAAAATCGAAGATAGTTTCAATTAAATTTGCTAAAATTTCGATCATAAAAATTAAAATTTGTAAAAAATCAAAAAAATCGAAGATAATTTCGATTAAATTTTCTAAAATTTCGTTCATAAAAATTAAAATTTTTAAAAAAATCCAAAAAAATCGAAGATAGTTTCAATTGAATTTGCTAAAATTTCGTTCATAAAAATTAAAATTTGTAAAAAAATCCAAACAAATCGCAGATATTTTCAATTAAATTTGCTAAAATTTCGTTCATAAAAATTAAAATTTTTAAAAAAATCCAAAAAAATCGAAGATAGTTTCATTTGAATTTGCTAAAATTTCGTTCATAAAAATTAAAATTTGTAAAAAAATCCAAACAAATCGAAGATAGTTTCAATTAAATTTGCTATAATTTCGTTCATAAAAATTAAATATTTTTAAAAAATCCACAAAAATCGAAGATAGTTTCAATTGAATTTGCTAAAATTTCGTTCATGAAAATTAAAATTTTTAAAAAAATCCAAAAAAGTCGAAGATATTTTCAATTGAATTTGTTAAAATTTCGTTCATAAAAATTAAAATTTGTAAAAAAATCCAAAAAAATCGAAGATAGTTTCAATTAAATTTGCTAAAATTTCGTTCATAAAAATTAAAATTTGTAAAAAAATAAAAAAAATCGAAGATAGTTTCAATTGAATTTGCTAAAATTTCGTTCATAAAAATTAAAATTTGTAAAAAAATCCAAAAAATTGAAGATAGTTTCAATTAAATTTGCTAAAATTTCGTTCATAAAAATTAAAATTTGTAAAAAAATAAAAAAGAATCGAAGATAGTTCCAATTAAATTTGCTAAAATTTCGTTCATAAAAATTAAAATTTGTAAATAATCAAAAAAAAATCGAAGATAGTTTCAATTAAATTTGCTAAAATTTCGTTCATAAAAATTAAAATTTGTAAAAAAATCCAAAAAAATCGAAGATAGTTTCAATTAAATTTGTTAAAATTTCGTTCATAAAAATTAAAATTTGTAAAAAAATAAAAAAAAATCGAAGATAGTTTCAATTAAATTTGCTAAAATTTCGTTCATAAAAATTAAAATTTTAAAAAAAATCCACAAAAATCGAAGATAGTTTCAATTGAATTTGCTAAAACTTCGATCATAAAAATTAAAATTTGTAAAAAAACCAAAAAAATCGCAGATAGTTTCAATTAAATTTGCTAAAATTTCGATCATAAAAATTAAAATTTGTAAAAAATCAAAAAAATCGAAGATAATTACGATTAAATTTTCTAAAATTTTGTTCATAAAAATTAAAATTTGTAAAAAATCCCAAAAAATCGAAGATAGATTCAATTAAATTTGCTAAAATTTCGTTCATAAAAATAAAAATTTGTAAAAAAATCCAAAAAAATCGAAGATAGTTTCAATTAAATTTGCTAAAATTTCGTTCATAAAAATTAAAATTTGTAAAAAAATAAAAAAAAATCGAAGATAGTTTCAATTAAATTTGCTAAAATTTCGTTCATAAAAATTAAAATTTGTAAAAAAATCCAAAAAAAATCGAAGATAGTTTCAACTAAATTTGCTAAAATTTCGTTCATAAAAATTAAAATTTGTAAAAAATCCAAAAAATTGAAGATAGTTTCAATTAAATTTGCTAAAATTTCGTTCATAAAAATTAAAATTTGAAAGAAAAATCCAAAAAAATCGAAGATAGATTCAATTGAATTTGCTAAAATTTCGTTCATAAAAATTAAAATTTGTAAAAAAATAAAAAAAAATCGAAGATAGTTTCAATTAAATTTGCTAAAATTTCGTTCATGAAAATTAAAATTAGTAAAAAGATCCAAACAAATCGAAGATAGTTTCAATTGAATTTGTTAAAATTGCGTTCATAAAAATTAAAATTTGTAAAAAAATCTAAAAAAATCGAAGATAGTTTCAATTAAAATTGCTAAAATTTCGTTCATAAAAATTAAAATTTGTAAAAAAATAAAAAAAAATCGAAGATAGTTTCAATTAAATTTGCTAAAATTTCGTTCATAAAAATTAAAATTTTAAAAAAAATCCACAAAAATCGAAGATAGTTTCAATTGAATTTGCTAAAACTTCGATCATAAAAATTAAAATTTGTAAAAAATCCAAAAAAATCGAAGATAGTTTCAATTAAATTTGCTAAAATTTCGATCATAAAAATTAAAATTTGTAAAAAATCAAAAAAATCGAAGATAATTTCGATTAAATTTTCTAAAATTTCGTTCATAAAAATTAAAATTTTTAAAAAAATCCAAAAAAATCGAAGATAGTTTCATTTGAATTTGCTAAAATTTCGTTCATAAAAATTAAAATTTGTAAAAAAATCCAAACCAATCGAAGATAGTTTCAATTAAATTTGCTATAATTTCGTTCATAAAAATTAAATTTTTTTAAAAAATCCACAAAAATCGAAGATAGTTTCAATTGAATTTGCTAAAATTTTGATCATAAAAATTAAAATTGGTAAAAAATCCAAAAAAATCGAAGATAGTTTCGATTAAATTTGCTAAAATTTCGTTCATAAAAATAAAAATTTCTAAAAAAATCCAAAAAAATCGAAGATAGTTTCAATTAAATTTGCAAAAATTTCGATCATAAAAATAAAAATTTGTAAAAAAATTAAAAAAAAAACGATGATAGTTTCAATTAAATTTGCTAAAATTTCGTTCATGAAAATTAAAATTTGTAAAAAAATCCAAACAAATCGAAGATAGTTTCAATTGAATTTGTTAAAATTTCGTTCATAAAAATTAAAATTTGTAAAAAAATCCAAAAAAATCGAAGATAGTTTCAATTAAATTTGATAAAATTTCGTACATAAAAATTAAAATTTGTAAAAAAATCCAAACAAATCGAAGATATTTTCAATTAAATTTGCTAAAATTTCGTTCATAAAGATTAAAATTTTTAAAAAAATCCAAAAAAATCGAAGATAGTTTCATTTGAATTTGCTAAAATTTCGTTCATAAAAATTAAAATTTGTAAAAAAATCCAAACAAATCGAAGATAGTTTCAATTAAATTTGCTATAATTTCGTTCATAAAAATTAAATTTTTTTAAAAAATCCACAAAAATCGAAGATAGTTTCAATTGAATTTGCTAAAATTTTGATCATAAAAATTAAAATTGGTAAAAAATCCAAAAAAATCGAAGATAGTTCCGATTAAATTTGCTAAAATTTCGTTCATAAAAATAAAAATTTCTAAAAAAATCCAAAAAAATCGAAGATAGTTTCAATTAAATTTGCAAAAATTTCGATCATAAAAATAAAAATTTGTAAAAAAAATTAAAAAAAAAACGATGATAGTTTCAATTAAATTTGCTAAAATTTCGTTCATGAAAATTAAAATTTGTAAAAAAATCCAAACAAATCGAAGATAGTTTCAATTGAATTTGTTAAAATTTCGTTCATAAAAATTAAAATTTGTAAAAAAATCCAAAAAAATCGAAGATAGTTTCAATTAAATTTGCTAAAATTTCGTTCATAAAAATTAAAATTTGTAAAAAAATAAAAAAAATCGAAGATAGTTTCAATTAAATTTGCTAAAATTTCGTTCATAAAAATTAAAATTTTAAAAAAAATCCACAAAAATCGAAGATAGTTTCAATTGAATTTGCTAAAACTTCGATCATAAAAATTAAAATTTGTAAAAAATCCAAAAAAATCGAAGATAGTTTCAATTAAATTTGCTAAAATTTCGTTCATAAAAATTAAAATTTGTAAAAAATCCCAAAAAATCGAAGATAGATTCAATTAAATTTGCTAAAATTTCGTTCATAAAAATAAAAATTTGTAAAAAAATCCAAAAAAATCGAAGATAGTTTCAATTAAATTTGCTGAAATTTCGTTCATAAAAATTAAAATTTGTAAAAAAATCCAAAAAATTGAAGATAGTTTCAATTAAATTTGCTAAAATTTCGTTCATAAAAATTAAAATTTGAAAAAAAAATCCAAAAAAATCGAAGATAGATTCAATTGAAATTGCTAAAATTTCGTTTATAAAAATTAAAATTTGTAAAAAAATCCAAAAAATCGAAGATAGTTTCAATTGAATTTGCTAAAATTTCGTTCATAAAAATTAAAATTTGTAAAAAATCCAAAAAAATCGAAGATAGTTCCGATTAAATTTGCTAAAATTTCGTTCATAAAAATTAAAATTTGTAAATAATCAAAAAAAAATCGAAGATAGTTTCAATTAAATTTGCTAAAATTTCGTTCATAAAAATTAAAATTTGTAAATAATCAAAAAAAAATCGAAGACAGTTTCAATTAAATTTGCTATAATTTCGTTCACAAAAATTAAATTTTTTTAAAAAATCCACAAAAATCGAAGATAGTTTCAATTGAATTTGCTAAAATTTCGATCATAAAAATTAAAATTGGTGAAAAATCCAAAAAAATCGAAGATAGTTCCGATTAAATTTGCTAAAATTTCGTTCATAAAAAAAAAAATTTCTAAAAAAATCCAAAAAAATCGAAGATAGTTTCAATGAAATTTGCTAAAATTTCGTTCGTAAAAATAAAAATTTCTAAAAAATTCAAAAAAATCGAAGATAGTTTCAATTAAATTTGTTAAAATTTCGTTCATAAAAATTAAAATTTGTAAAGAAATCCAAAAAAATCGAAGATAGTTTCAATTAAATTTGCTAAAATTTCGTTCATAAAAATTAAAATTTGTAAAAAAATAAAAAAAAATCGAAGATAGTTTCAATTAAATTTGCTAAAATTTCGTTCATAAAAATTAAAATTTGTAAAAAAATCCAAAAAAAATCGAAGATAGTTTCAACTAAATTTGCTAAAATTTCGTTCATAAAAATTAAAATTTGTAAAAAATCCCAAAAATTGAAGATAGTTTCAATTAAATTTGCTAAAATTTCGTTCATAAAAATTAAAATTTGAAAGAAAAATCCAAAAAAATCGAAGATAGATTCAATTGAATTTGCTAAAATTTCGTTCATAAAAATTAAAATTTGTAAAAAAATCCAAAAAAATCGAAGACAGTTTCAATTAAATTTGCTAAAATTTCGTTCATAAAAATTAAAATTTGAAAAGAATCCAAAAAAATCGAAGATAGCTTCAATTAAGTTTTCTAAAATTTCGTTCATAAAAATTAAAATTTGTAAAAAAATCCAAAAAAATCGAAGATAGTTTCAATTAAATTTGCTAAAATTTCGTTCATAAAAATTAAAATTTTTAAAAAAATCCAAAAAAATCGAAGATAGTTTCAATTGAATTTGCTAAAATTTCGTTCATAAAAATTAAAATTTGTAAAAAAATCCAAACAAATCGAAGACAGTTTCAATTAAATTTGCTAAAATTTCGTTCATGAAAATTAAAATTTGTAAAAAAATCCAAACAAATCGAAGATAGTTTCAATTGAATTTGTTAAAATTTCGTTCATTAAAATTAAAATTTGTAAAAAAATCCAAAAAAATCGAAGATAGTTTCAATTAAATTTGCTAAAATTTCGTTCATAAAAATTAAAATTTGTAAAAAAATAAAAAAAAATCGAAGATAGTTTCAATTAAATTTGCTAAAATTTCGTTCATAAAAATTAAAATTTTAAAAAAAATCCACAAAAATCGAAGATAGTTTCAATTGAATTTGCTAAAACTTCGATCATAAAAATTAAAATTTGTAAAAAATCCAAAAAAATCGCAGATAGTTTCAATTAAATTTGCTAAAATTTCGATCATAAAAATTAAAATTTGTAAAAAATCAAAAAAATCGAAGATAATTACGATTAAATTTTCTAAAATTTTGTTCATAAAAATTAAAATTTGTAAAAAATCCCAAAAAATCGAAGATAGATTCAATTAAATTTGCTAAAATTTCGTTCATAAAAATAAAAATTTGTAAAAAAATCCATAAAAATCGAAGATAGTTTCAATTAAATTTGCTAAAATTTCGTTCATAAAAATTAAAATTTGTAAAAAAATCCAAAAAAATCGAAGATAGTTTCAATTAAATTTGCTAAAATTTCGTTCATGAAAATTAAAATTTTTAAAAAAATCCAAAAAAGTCGAAGATAGTTTCAATTGAATTTGTTAAAATTTCGTTCATAAAAATTAAAATTTGTAAAAAAATCCAAAAAAATCGAAGATAGTTTCAATTAAATTTGCTAAAATTTCGTTCATAAAAATTAAAATTTGTAAAAAAATAAAAAAGAATCGAAGATAGTTCCAATTAAATTTGCTAAAATTTCGTTCATAAAAATTAAAATTTGTAAATAATCAAAAAAAAATCGAAGATAGTTTCAATTAAATTTGCTAAAACTTCGTTCAAAAAAATTAAAATTTGTAAAAAAATCCAAAAAATTGAAGATAGTTTCAATTAAATTGGCTAAAATTTCGTTCATAAAAATTAAAATTTGAAAAAAAAATCCAAAAAAATCGAAGATAGATTCAATTGAATTTGCTAAAATTTCGTTCATAAAAATTAAAATTTGTAAAAAAATCCAAAAAAATCGAAGATAGTTTCAATTGAATTTGCTAAAATTTCGTTCATAAAATTTAAAATTTGTAAAAAATCCAAAAAAATCGAAGATAGTTCCGATTAAATTTGCTAAAATTTCGTTCATAAAAATTAAAATTTGTAAATAATCAAAAAAAAATCGAAGATAGTTTCAATTAAATTTGCTAAAATTTCGTTCATAAAAATTAAAATTTGTAAAAAAATCCAAAAAATTGAAGATAGTTTCAATTAAATTTGCTAAAATTTCGTTCATAAAAATTAAAATTTGAAAAAAAATCGAAGATAGATTCAATTGAATTTGCTAAAATTTCGTTCATAAAAATTAAAATTTGTAAAAAAATAAAAAAAAATCGAAGATAGTTTCAATTAAATTTGCTAAAATTTCGTTCATAAAAATTAAAATTTGTAAAAAAATCCAAAAAAAATCGAAGATAGTTTCAACTAAATTTGCTAAAATTTCGTTCATAAAAATTAAAATTTGTAAAAAATCCAAAAAATTGAAGATAGTTTCAATTAAATTTGCTAAAATTTCGTTCATAAAAATTAAAATTTGAAAGAAAAATCCAAAAAAATCGAAGATAGATTCAATTGAATTTGCTAAAATTTCGTTCATAAAAATTAAAATTTGTAAAAAAATCCAAAAAAATCGAAGACAGTTTCAATTAAATTTGCTAAAATTTCGTTCATAAAAATTAAAATTTGAAAAGAATCCAAAAAAATCGAAGATAGTTTCAATTAAGTTTGCTAAAATTTCGTTCATAAAAATTAAAATTTGTAAAAAAATCCAAAAAAATCGAAGATAGTTTCAATTAAATTTGCTAAAATTTCGTTCATAAAAATTAAAATTTTTAAAAAAATCCAAAAAAATCGAAGATAGTTTCAATTGAATTTGCTAAAATTTCGTTCATAAAAATTAAAATTTGTAAAAAAATCCAAACAAATCGAAGACAGTTTCAATTAAATTTGCTAAAATTTCGTTCATGAAAATTAAAATTTGTAAAAAAATCCAAACAAATCGAAGATAGTTTCAATTGAATTTGTTAAAATTTCGTTCATTAAAATTAAAATTTGTAAAAAAATCCAAAAAAATCGAAGATAGTTTCAATTAAATTTGCTAAAATTTCGTTCATAAAAATTAAAATTTGTAAAAAAATAAAAAAAAATCGAAGATAGTTTCAATTAAATTTGCTAAAATTTCGTTCATAAAAATTAAAATTTTAAAAAAAATCCACAAAAATCGAAGATAGTTTCAATTGAATTTGCTAAAACTTCGATCATAAAAATTAAAATTTGTAAAAAAACCAAAAAAATCGCAGATAGTTTCAATTAAATTTGCTAAAATTTCGATCATAAAAATTAAAATTTGTAAAAAATCAAAAAAATCGAAGATAATTACGATTAAATTTTCTAAAATTTTGTTCATAAAAATTAAAATTTGTAAAAAATCCCAAAAAATCGAAGATAGATTCAATTAAATTTGCTAAAATTTCGTTCATAAAAATAAAAATTTGTAAAAAAATCCAAAAAAATCGAAGATAGTTTCAATTAAATTTGCTAAAATTTCGTTCATAAAAATTAAAATTTGTAAAAAAATCCAAAAAAATCGAAGATAGTTTCAATTAAATTTGCTAAAATTTCGTTCATGAAAATTAAAATTTTTAAAAAAATCCAAAAAAGTCGAAGATAGTTTCAATTGAATTTGTTAAAATTTCGTTCATAAAAATTAAAATTTGTAAAAAAATCCAAAAAAATCGAAGATAGTTTCAATTAAATTTGCTAAAATTTCGTTCATAAAAATTAAAATTTGTAAAAAAATAAAAAAGAATCGAAGATAGTTCCAATTAAATTTGCTAAAATTTCGTTCATAAAAATTAAAATTTGTAAATAATCAAAAAAAAATCGAAGATAGTTTCAATTAAATTTGCTAAAACTTCGTTCAAAAAAATTAAAATTTGTAAAAAAATCCAAAAAATTGAAGATAGTTTCAATTAAATTGGCTAAAATTTCGTTCATAAAAATTAAAATTTGAAAAAAAAATCCAAAAAAATCGAAGATAGATTCAATTGAATTTGCTAAAATTTCGTTCATAAAAATTAAAATTTGTAAAAAAATCCAAAAAAATCGAAGATAGTTTCAATTGAATTTGCTAAAATTTCGTTCATAAAAATTAAAATTTGTAAAAAATCCAAAAAAATCGAAGATAGTTCCGATTAAATTTGCTAAAATTTCGTTCATAAAAATTAAAATTTGTAAATAATCAAAAAAAAATCGAAGATAGTTTCAATTAAATTTGCTAAAATTTCGTTCATAAAAATTAAAATTTGTAAAAAAATCCAAAAAATTGAAGATAGTTTCAATTAAATTTGCTAAAATTTCGTTCATAAAAATTAAAATTTGAAAAAAAATCGAAGATAGATTCAATTGAATTTGCTAAAATTTCGTTCATAAAAATTAAAATTTGTAAAAAAATCCAAAAAAATCGAAGACAGTTTCAATTAAATTTGCTAAAATTTCGTTCATAAAAATTCAAATTTGAAAAAAAAATCCAAAAAAATCGAAGATAGATTCAATTGAATTTGCTAAAATTTCGTTCATAAAAATTAAAATTTGTAAAAAAATCCAAAAAAATCGAAGATAGTTTCAATTAAATTTGATAAAATTTCGTACATAAAAATTAAAATTTGTAAAAAAATCCAAACAAATCGAAGATATTTTCAATTAAATTTGCTAAAATTTCGTTCATAAAGATTAAAATTTTTAAAAAAATCCAAAAAAATCGAAGATAGTTTCATTTGAATTTGCTAAAATTTCGTTCATAAAAATTAAAATTTGTAAAAAAATCCAAACAAATCGAAGATAGTTTCAATTAAATTTGCTATAATTTCGTTCATAAAAATTAAATTTTTTTAAAAAATCCACAAAAATCGAAGATAGTTTCAATTGAATTTGCTAAAATTTTGATCATAAAAATTAAAATTGGTAAAAAATCCAAAAAAATCGAAGATAGTTCCGATTAAATTTGCTAAAATTTCGTTCATAAAAATAAAAATTTCTAAAAAAATCCAAAAAAATCGAAGATAGTTTCAATTAAATTTGCAAAAATTTCGATCATAAAAATAAAAATTTGTAAAAAAAATTAAAAAAAAAACGATGATAGTTTCAATTAAATTTGCTAAAATTTCGTTCATGAAAATTAAAATTTGTAAAAAAATCCAAACAAATCGAAGATAGTTTCAATTGAATTTGTTAAAATTTCGTTCATAAAAATTAAAATTTGTAAAAAAATCCAAAAAAATCGAAGATAGTTTCAATTAAATTTGCTAAAATTTCGTTCATAAAAATTAAAATTTGTAAAAAAATAAAAAAAATCGAAGATAGTTTCAATTAAATTTGCTAAAATTTCGTTCATAAAAATTAAAATTTTAAAAAAAATCCACAAAAATCGAAGATAGTTTCAATTGAATTTGCTAAAACTTCGATCATAAAAATTAAAATTTGTAAAAAATCCAAAAAAATCGAAGATAGTTTCAATTAAATTTGCTAAAATTTCGTTCATAAAAATTAAAATTTGTAAAAAATCCCAAAAAATCGAAGATAGATTCAATTAAATTTGCTAAAATTTCGTTCATAAAAATAAAAATTTGTAAAAAATCCAAAAAAATCGAAGATAGTTTCAATTAAATTTGCTGAAATTTCGTTCATAAAAATTAAAATTTGTAAAAAAATCCAAAAATTGAAGATAGTTTCAATTAAATTTGCTAAAATTTCGTTCATAAAAATTAAAATTTGAAAAAAAAATCCAAAAAAATCGAAGATAGATTCAATTGAAATTGCTAAAATTTCGTTTATAAAAATTAAAATTTGTAAAAAAATCCAAAAAATCGAAGATAGTTTCAATTGAATTTGCTAAAATTTCGTTCATAAAAATTAAAATTTGTAAAAAATCCAAAAAAATCGAAGATAGTTCCGATTAAATTTGCTAAAATTTCGTTCATAAAAATTAAAATTTGTAAATAATCAAAAAAAAATCGAAGATAGTTTCAATTAAATTTGCTAAAATTTCGTTCATAAAAATTAAAATTTGTAAATAATCAAAAAAAAATCGAAGACAGTTTCAATTAAATTTGCTATAATTTCGTTCACAAAAATTAAATTTTTTTAAAAATCCACAAAAATCGAAGATAGTTTCAATTGAATTTGCTAAAATTTCGATCATAAAAATTAAAATTGGTGAAAAATCCAAAAAATCGAAGATAGTTCCGATTAAATTTGCTAAAATTTCGTTCATAAAAAAAAAAATTTCTAAAAAAATCCAAAAAAATCGAAGATAGTTTCAATGAAATTTGCTAAAATTTCGTTCGTAAAAATAAAAATTTCTAAAAAATTCAAAAAAATCGAAGATAGTTTCAATTAAATTTGTTAAAATTTCGTTCATAAAAATTAAAATTTGTAAAGAAATCCAAAAAAATCGAAGATAGTTTCAATTAAATTTGCTAAAATTTCGTTCATAAAAATTAAAATTTGTAAAAAAATAAAAAAAAATCGAAGATAGTTTCAATTAAATTTGCTAAAATTTCGTTCATAAAAATTAAAATTTGTAAAAAAATCCAAAAAAAATCGAAGATAGTTTCAACTAAATTTGCTAAAATTTCGTTCATAAAAATTAAAATTTGTAAAAAATCCCAAAAATTGAAGATAGTTTCAATTAAATTTGCTAAAATTTCGTTCATAAAAATTAAAATTTGAAAGAAAAATCCAAAAAAATCGAAGATAGATTCAATTGAATTTGCTAAAATTTCGTTCATAAAAATTAAAATTTGTAAAAAAATCCAAAAAAATCGAAGACAGTTTCAATTAAATTTGCTAAAATTTCGTTCATAAAAATTAAAATTTGAAAAGAATCCAAAAAAATCGAAGATAGCTTCAATTAAGTTTTCTAAAATTTCGTTCATAAAAATTAAAATTTGTAAAAAAATCCAAAAAAATCGAAGATAGTTTCAATTAAATTTGCTAAAATTTCGTTCATAAAAATTAAAATTTTTAAAAAAATCCAAAAAAATCGAAGATAGTTTCAATTGAATTTGCTAAAATTTCGTTCATAAAAATTAAAATTTGTAAAAAAATCCAAACAAATCGAAGACAGTTTCAATTAAATTTGCTAAAATTTCGTTCATGAAAATTAAAATTTGTAAAAAAATCCAAACAAATCGAAGATAGTTTCAATTGAATTTGTTAAAATTTCGTTCATTAAAATTAAAATTTGTAAAAAAATCCAAAAAAATCGAAGATAGTTTCAATTAAATTTGCTAAAATTTCGTTCATAAAAATTAAAATTTGTAAAAAAATAAAAAAAAATCGAAGATAGTTTCAATTAAATTTGCTAAAATTTCGTTCATAAAAATTAAAATTTTAAAAAAAATCCACAAAAATCGAAGATAGTTTCAATTGAATTTGCTAAAACTTCGATCATAAAAATTAAAATTTGTAAAAAATCCAAAAAAATCGCAGATAGTTTCAATTAAATTTGCTAAAATTTCGATCATAAAAATTAAAATTTGTAAAAAATCAAAAAAATCGAAGATAATTACGATTAAATTTTCTAAAATTTTGTTCATAAAAATTAAAATTTGTAAAAAATCCCAAAAAATCGAAGATAGATTCAATTAAATTTGCTAAAATTTCGTTCATAAAAATAAAAATTTGTAAAAAAATCCATAAAAATCGAAGATAGTTTCAATTAAATTTGCTAAAATTTCGTTCATAAAAATTAAAATTTGTAAAAAAATCCAAAAAAATCGAAGATAGTTTCAATTAAATTTGCTAAAATTTCGTTCATGAAAATTAAAATTTTTAAAAAAATCCAAAAAAGTCGAAGATAGTTTCAATTGAATTTGTTAAAATTTCGTTCATAAAAATTAAAATTTGTAAAAAAATCCAAAAAAATCGAAGATAGTTTCAATTAAATTTGCTAAAATTTCGTTCATAAAAATTAAAATTTGTAAAAAAATAAAAAAGAATCGAAGATAGTTCCAATTAAATTTGCTAAAATTTCGTTCATAAAAATTAAAATTTGTAAATAATCAAAAAAAAATCGAAGATAGTTTCAATTAAATTTGCTAAAACTTCGTTCAAAAAAATTAAAATTTGTAAAAAAATCCAAAAAATTGAAGATAGTTTCAATTAAATTGGCTAAAATTTCGTTCATAAAAATTAAAATTTGAAAAAAAAATCCAAAAAAATCGAAGATAGATTCAATTGAATTTGCTAAAATTTCGTTCATAAAAATTAAAATTTGTAAAAAAATCCAAAAAAATCGAAGATAGTTTCAATTGAATTTGCTAAAATTTCGTTCATAAAATTTAAAATTTGTAAAAAATCCAAAAAAATCGAAGATAGTTCCGATTAAATTTGCTAAAATTTCGTTCATAAAAATTAAAATTTGTAAATAATCAAAAAAAAATCGAAGATAGTTTCAATTAAATTTGCTAAAATTTCGTTCATAAAAATTAAAATTTGTAAAAAAATCCAAAAAATTGAAGATAGTTTCAATTAAATTTGCTAAAATTTCGTTCATAAAAATTAAAATTTGAAAAAAAATCGAAGATAGATTCAATTGAATTTGCTAAAATTTCGTTCATAAAAATTAAAATTTGTAAAAAAATAAAAAAAAATCGAAGATAGTTTCAATTAAATTTGCTAAAATTTCGTTCATAAAAATTAAAATTTGTAAAAAAATCCAAAAAAAATCGAAGATAGTTTCAACTAAATTTGCTAAAATTTCGTTCATAAAAATTAAAATTTGTAAAAAATCCAAAAAATTGAAGATAGTTTCAATTAAATTTGCTAAAATTTCGTTCATAAAAATTAAAATTTGAAAGAAAAATCCAAAAAAATCGAAGATAGATTCAATTGAATTTGCTAAAATTTCGTTCATAAAAATTAAAATTTGTAAAAAAATCCAAAAAAATCGAAGACAGTTTCAATTAAATTTGCTAAAATTTCGTTCATAAAAATTAAAATTTGAAAAGAATCCAAAAAAATCGAAGATAGTTTCAATTAAGTTTGCTAAAATTTCGTTCATAAAAATTAAAATTTGTAAAAAAATCCAAAAAAATCGAAGATAGTTTCAATTAAATTTGCTAAAATTTCGTTCATAAAAATTAAAATTTTTAAAAAAATCCAAAAAAATCGAAGATAGTTTCAATTGAATTTGCTAAAATTTCGTTCATAAAAATTAAAATTTGTAAAAAAATCCAAACAAATCGAAGACAGTTTCAATTAAATTTGCTAAAATTTCGTTCATGAAAATTAAAATTTGTAAAAAAATCCAAACAAATCGAAGATAGTTTCAATTGAATTTGTTAAAATTTCGTTCATTAAAATTAAAATTTGTAAAAAAATCCAAAAAAATCGAAGATAGTTTCAATTAAATTTGCTAAAATTTCGTTCATAAAAATTAAAATTTGTAAAAAAATAAAAAAAAATCGAAGATAGTTTCAATTAAATTTGCTAAAATTTCGTTCATAAAAATTAAAATTTTAAAAAAAATCCACAAAAATCGAAGATAGTTTCAATTGAATTTGCTAAAACTTCGATCATAAAAATTAAAATTTGTAAAAAAACCAAAAAAATCGCAGATAGTTTCAATTAAATTTGCTAAAATTTCGATCATAAAAATTAAAATTTGTAAAAAATCAAAAAAATCGAAGATAATTACGATTAAATTTTCTAAAATTTTGTTCATAAAAATTAAAATTTGTAAAAAATCCCAAAAAATCGAAGATAGATTCAATTAAATTTGCTAAAATTTCGTTCATAAAAATAAAAATTTGTAAAAAAATCCAAAAAAATCGAAGATAGTTTCAATTAAATTTGCTAAAATTTCGTTCATAAAAATTAAAATTTGTAAAAAAATCCAAAAAAATCGAAGATAGTTTCAATTAAATTTGCTAAAATTTCGTTCATGAAAATTAAAATTTTTAAAAAAATCCAAAAAAGTCGAAGATAGTTTCAATTGAATTTGTTAAAATTTCGTTCATAAAAATTAAAATTTGTAAAAAAATCCAAAAAAATCGAAGATAGTTTCAATTAAATTTGCTAAAATTTCGTTCATAAAAATTAAAATTTGTAAAAAAATAAAAAAGAATCGAAGATAGTTCCAATTAAATTTGCTAAAATTTCGTTCATAAAAATTAAAATTTGTAAATAATCAAAAAAAAATCGAAGATAGTTTCAATTAAATTTGCTAAAACTTCGTTCAAAAAAATTAAAATTTGTAAAAAAATCCAAAAAATTGAAGATAGTTTCAATTAAATTGGCTAAAATTTCGTTCATAAAAATTAAAATTTGAAAAAAAAATCCAAAAAAATCGAAGATAGATTCAATTGAATTTGCTAAAATTTCGTTCATAAAAATTAAAATTTGTAAAAAAATCCAAAAAAATCGAAGATAGTTTCAATTGAATTTGCTAAAATTTCGTTCATAAAAATTAAAATTTGTAAAAAATCCAAAAAAATCGAAGATAGTTCCGATTAAATTTGCTAAAATTTCGTTCATAAAAATTAAAATTTGTAAATAATCAAAAAAAAATCGAAGATAGTTTCAATTAAATTTGCTAAAATTTCGTTCATAAAAATTAAAATTTGTAAAAAAATCCAAAAAATTGAAGATAGTTTCAATTAAATTTGCTAAAATTTCGTTCATAAAAATTAAAATTTGAAAAAAAATCGAAGATAGATTCAATTGAATTTGCTAAAATTTCGTTCATAAAAATTAAAATTTGTAAAAAAATCCAAAAAAATCGAAGACAGTTTCAATTAAATTTGCTAAAATTTCGTTCATAAAAATTCAAATTTGAAAAAAAAATCCAAAAAAATCGAAGATAGATTCAATTGAATTTGCTAAAATTTCGTTCATAAAAATTAAAATTTGTAAAAAAATCCAAAAAAAATCGAAGACAGTTTCAATTAAATTTGCTAAAATTTCGTTCATAAAAATTAAAATTTGAAAAAAATCCAAAAAAATCGAAGATAGTTTCAATTAAATTTGCTAAAATTTCGTTCATAAAAATTAAAATTTGTAAATAATCAAAAAAAAATCGAAGATAGTTTCAATTAAATTTGCTAAAACTTCGTTCAAAAAAATTAAAATTTGTAAAAAAATCCAAAAAATTGAAGATAGTTTCAATTAAATTGGCTAAAATTTCGTTCATAAAAATTAAAATTTGAAAAAAAAATCCAAAAAAATCGAAGATAGATTCAATTGAATTTGCTAAAATTTCGTTCATAAAAATTAAAATTTGTAAAAAAATCCAAAAAAATCGAAGATAGTTTCAATTGAATTTGCTAAAATTTCGTTCATAAAAATTAAAATTTGTAAAAAATCCAAAAAAATCGAAGATAGTTCCGATTAAATTTGCTAAAATTTCGTTCATAAAAATTAAAATTTGTAAATAATCAAAAAAAAATCGAAGATAGTTTCAATTAAATTTGCTAAAATTTCGTTCATAAAAATTAAAATTTGTAAAAAAATCCAAAAAATTGAAGATAGTTTCAATTAAATTTGCTAAAATTTCGTTCATAAAAATTAAAATTTGAAAAAAAATCGAAGATAGATTCAATTGAATTTGCTAAAATTTCGTTCATAAAAATTAAAATTTGTAAAAAAATAAAAAAAAATCGAAGATAGTTTCAATTAAATTTGCTAAAATTTCGTTCATAAAAATTAAAATTTGTAAAAAAATCCAAAAAAAATCGAAGATAGTTTCAACTAAATTTGCTAAAATTTCGTTCATAAAAATTAAAATTTGTAAAAAATCCAAAAAATTGAAGATAGTTTCAATTAAATTTGCTAAAATTACGTTCATAAAAATAAAAATTTGAAAGAAAAATCCAAAAAAATCGAAGATAGATTCAATTGAATTTGCTAAAATTTCGTTCATAAAAATTAAAATTTGTAAAAAAATCCAAAAAAATCGAAGACAGTTTCAATTAAATTTGCTAAAATTTCGTTCATAAAAATTAAAATTTGAAAAGAATCCAAAAAAATCGAAGATAGTTTCAATTAAGTTTGCTAAAATTTCGTTCATAAAAATTAAAATTTGTAAAAAAATCCAAAAAAATCGAAGATAGTTTCAATTAAATTTGCTAAAATTTCGTTCATAAAAATTAAAATTTTTAAAAAAATCCAAAAAAATCGAAGATAGTTTCAATTGAATTTGCTAAAATTTCGTTCATAAAAATTAAAATTTGTAAAAAAATCCAAACAAATCGAAGACAGTTTCAATTAAATTTGCTAAAATTTCGTTCATGAAAATTAAAATTTGTAAAAAAATCCAAACAAATCGAAGATAGTTTCAATTGAATTTGTTAAAATTTCGTTCATTAAAATTAAAATTTGTAAAAAAATCCAAAAAAATCGAAGATAGTTTCAATTAAATTTGCTAAAATTTCGTTCATAAAAATTAAAATTTGTAAAAAAATAAAAAAAAATCGAAGATAGTTTCAATTAAATTTGCTAAAATTTCGTTCATAAAAATTAAAATTTTAAAAAAAATCCACAAAAATCGAAGATAGTTTCAATTGAATTTGCTAAAACTTCGATCATAAAAATTAAAATTTGTAAAAAAACCAAAAAAATCGCAGATAGTTTCAATTAAATTTGCTAAAATTTCGATCATAAAAATTAAAATTTGTAAAAAATCAAAAAAATCGAAGATAATTACGATTAAATTTTCTAAAATTTTGTTCATAAAAATTAAAATTTGTAAAAAATCCCAAAAAATCGAAGATAGATTCAATTAAATTTGCTAAAATTTCGTTCATAAAAATAAAAATTTGTAAAAAAATCCAAAAAAATCGAAGATAGTTTCAATTAAATTTGCTAAAATTTCGTTCATAAAAATTAAAATTTGTAAAAAAATCCAAAAAAATCGAAGATAGTTTCAATTAAATTTGCTAAAATTTCGTTCATGAAAATTAAAATTTTTAAAAAAATCCAAAAAAGTCGAAGATAGTTTCAATTGAATTTGTTAAAATTTCGTTCATAAAAATTAAAATTTGTAAAAAAATCCAAAAAAATCGAAGATAGTTTCAATTAAATTTGCTAAAATTTCGTTCATAAAAATTAAAATTTGTAAAAAAATAAAAAAGAATCGAAGATAGTTCCAATTAAATTTGCTAAAATTTCGTTCATAAAAATTAAAATTTGTAAATAATCAAAAAAAAATCGAAGATAGTTTCAATTAAATTTGCTAAAACTTCGTTCAAAAAAATTAAAATTTGTAAAAAAATCCAAAAAATTGAAGATAGTTTCAATTAAATTGGCTAAAATTTCGTTCATAAAAATTAAAATTTGAAAAAAAAATCCAAAAAAATCGAAGACAGATTCAATTGAATTTGCTAAAATTTCGTTCATAAAAATTAAAATTTGTAAAGAAATCCAAAAAAATCGAAGATAGTTTCAATTGAATTTGCTAAAATTTCGTTCATAAAAATTAAAATTTGTAAAAAATCCAAAAAAATCGAAGATAGTTCCGATTAAATTTGCTAAAATTTCGTTCATAAAAATTAAAATTTGTAAATAATCAAAAAAAAATCGAAGATAGTTTCAATTAAATTTGCTAAAATTTCGTTCATAAAAATTAAAATTTGTAAAAAAATCCAAAAAATTGAAGATAGTTTCAATTAAATTTGCTAAAATTTCGTTCATAAAAATTAAAATTTGAAAAAAAATCGAAGATAGATTCAATTGAATTTGCTAAAATTTCGTTCATAAAAATTAAAATTTGTAAAAAAATCCAAAAAAATCGAAGACAGTTTCAATTAAATTTGCTAAAATTTCGTTCATAAAAATTAAAATTTGAAAAAAAAATCCAAAAAAATCGAAGATAGATTCAATTGAATTTGCTAAAATTTCGTTCATAAAAATTAAAATTTGTAAAAAAATCCAAAAAAAATCGAAGACAGTTTCAATTAAATTTGCTAAAATTTCGTTCATAAAAATTAAAATTTGAAAAAAATCCAAAAAAATCGAAGATAGTTTCAATTAAATTTGCTAAAATTTCGTTCATAAAAATTAAAATTTGTAAAAAAATCCAAAAAAATCGAAAATAGTTTCGATTAAATTTTCTAAAATTTCGTTCATAAAAATTAAAATTTGTAAAAAATCCCAAAAAATCGAAGATAGATTCAATTAAATTTGCTAAAATTTCGTTCATAAAAATTAAAATTTGTAAAAAAATCCAAAAAAATCGAAGATAGTTTCAATTAAATTTGCTAAAATTTCGTTCATAAAAATTAAAATTTGTAAAAAAATCCAAAAAATTGAAGATAGTTTCAATTAAATTTGCTAAAATTGCGTTCATAAAAATTAAAATTTGAAAAAAAAATCCAAAAAAATCGAAGATAGATTCAATTGAATTTGCTAAAATTTCGTTCATAAAAATTAAAATTTGTAAAAAAATCCAAAAAAATCGAAGATAGTTTCAATTGAATTTGCTAAAATTTCGTTCATAAAAATTAAAATTTGTAAAAAATCCAAAAAAATCGAAGATAGTTCCGATTAAATTTGCTAAAATTTCGTTCATAAAAATTAAAATTTGTAAGTAATCAAAAAAAAATCGAAGATAGTTTCAATTAAATTTGCTAAAATTTCGTTCATAAAAATTAACATTTGTAAAAAAATCCAAAAAATTGAAGATAGTTTCAATTAAATTTGCTAAAATTTCGTTCATAAAAATTAAAATTTGAAAAAAAAATCCAAAAAAATCGAAGATAGATTCAATTGAATTTGCTAAAATTTCGTTCATAAAAATTAAAATTTGTAAAAAAATCCAAAAAAAATCGAAGACAGTTTCAATTAAATTTGCTAAAATTTCGTTCATAAAAATTAAAATTTGAAAAAAATCAAAAAAAATCGAAGATAGTTTCAATTAAATTTGCTAAAATTTCGTTCATAAAAATTAAAATTTGTAAAAAAATCCAAAAAAATCGAAGATAGTTTCAATTAAATTTGCTGAAATTTCGTTCATAAAAATGAAAATTTGAAAAAAAATAAAAAAAAATCGAAGATAGTTTCAATTAAATTCGCTATAATTTCGTTCACAAAAATTAAATTTTTTTAAAAAATCCACAAAAATCGAAGATAGTTTCAATTGAATTTGCTAAAATTTCGATCATAAAAATTAAAATTGGTGAAAAATCCAAAAAAATCGAAGATAGTTCCGATTAAATTTGCTAAAATTTCGTTCATAAAAAAAAAAATTTCTAAAAAAATCCAAAAAAATCGAAGATAGATTCAATTAAATTTGCTAAAATTTCGTTCATAAAAATTAAAATTTGAAAAAAATCAAAAAAAATCGAAGATAGTTTCAATTAAATTTGCTAAAATTTCGTTCGTAAAAATAAAAATTTCTAAAAAAATTCAAAAAAATCGAAGATAGTTTCAATTAAATTTGTTAAAATTTCGTTCATAAAAATTAAAATTTGTAAAGAAATCCAAAAAAATCGAAGATAGTTTCAATTAAATTTGCTAAAATTTCGTTCATAAAAATTAAAATTTGTAAAAAAATAAAAAAAAATCGAAGATAGTTTCAATTAAATTTGCTAAAATTTCGTTCATAAAAATTAAAATTTGTAAAAAAATCCAAAAAAAATCGAAGATAGTTTCAACTAAATTTGCTAAAATTTCGTTCATAAAAATTAAAATTTGTAAAAAATCCAAAAAATTGAAGATAGTTTCAATTAAATTTGCTAAAATTTCGTTCATAAAAATTAAAATTTGAAAGAAAAATCCAAAAAAATCGAAGATAGATTCAATTGAATTTGCTAAAATTTCGTTCATAAAAATTAAAATTTGTAAAAAAATCCAAAAAAATCGAAGACAGTTTCAATTAAATTTGCTAAAATTTCGTTCATAAAAATTAAAATTTGAAAAGAATCCAAAAAAATCGAAGATAGTTTCAATTAAGTTTGCTAAAATTTCGTTCATAAAAATTAAAATTTGTAAAAAAATCCAAAAAAATCGAAGATAGTTTCAATTAAATTTGCTAAAATTTCGTTCATAAAAATTAAAATTTTTAAAAAAATCCAAAAAAATCGAAGATAGTTTCAATTGAATTTGCTAAAATTTCGTTCATAAAAATTAAAATTTGTAAAAAAATCCAAACAAATCGAAGACAGTTTCAATTAAATTTGCTAAAATTTCGTTCATGAAAATTAAAATTTGTAAAAAAATCCAAACAAATCGAAGATAGTTTCAATTGAATTTGTTAAAATTTCGTTCATTAAAATTAAAATTTGTAAAAAAATCCAAAAAAATCGAAGATAGTTTCAATTAAATTTGCTAAAATTTTCGTTCATAAAAATTAAAATTTGTAAAAAAATCCAAAAAAATCGAAGATAGTATCAATTAAATTTGCTAAAATTTCGTTCATAAAAATTAAAATTTGTAAAAAAATAAAAAAAAATCGAAGATAGTTCCAATTAAATTTGCTGAAATTTCGTTCATAAAAATTAAAATTTGAAAAAAATAAAAAAAAATCGAAGATAGTTTCAATTAAATTTGCTATAATTTCGTTCATAAAAATTAATTTTTTTTAAAAAATCCACAAAAATCGAAGATAGTTTCAATTGAATTTGCTAAAATTTCGATCATAAAAATTAAAATTGGTAAAAAATCCAAAAAAATCGAAGATAGTTTCAATTAAATTTGCTAAAATTTCGATCATAAAAATTAGAATTGGTAAAAAATCCAAAAAAATCGAAGATAGTTCCGATTAAATTTGCTAAAATTTCGTTCATAAAAATTAAAATTTGTAAATAATTAAAAAAAAATCGAAGATAGTTTCAATTAAATTTGCTAAAATTTCGTTCATAAAAATTAAAATTTGAAAAAAATCCAAAAAAATCGAAGATAGTTTCAATTAAGTTTGCTAAAATTTCGTTCATAAAAATTAAAATTTGTAAAAAAATCCAAAAAAATCGAAGATAGTTTCAATTAAATTTGCTAAAATTTCGTTCATAAAAATTAAAAATTTTAAAAAAATCCAAAAAAATCGAAGATAGTTTCAATTGAATTTGCTAAAATTTCGTTCATAAAAATTAAAATTTGTAAAAAAATCCAAACAAATCGAAGATATTTTCAATTAAATTTGCTAAAATTTCGTTCATAAAAATTAAAATTTTTAAAAAAATCCAAAAAAATCGAAGATAGTTTCAATTGAATTTGCTAAAATTTCGTTCATAAAAATTAAAATTTGTAAAAAAATCCAAACAAATCGAAGATAGTTTCAATTGAATTTGCTAAAATTTTGATCATAAAAATTAAAATTGGTAAAAAATCCAAAAAAATCGAAGATAGTTTCAATTAAATTTGCTAAAATTTCGATCATAAAAATTAAAATTTGTAAAAAATCAAAAAAATCGAAGATAATTTCGATTAAATTTTCTAAAATTTCGTTCATAAAAATTAAAATTTGTAAAAAATCCCAAAAAATCGAAGATAGATTCAATTAAATTTGCTAAAATTTCGTTCATAAAAATAAAAATTTGTAAAAAAATCCAAAAAAATCGAAGATAGTTTCAATTAAATTTGCTAAAATTTCGTTCATAAAAATTAAAATTTGAAAAAAAATCCAAAAAAATCGAAGATAGTTTCAATTAAATTTGCTAAAATTTCGTTCATAAAAATTAAAATTTTAAAAAAAATCCACAAAAATCGAAGATAGTTTCAATTGAATTTGCTAAAATTTCGATCATAAAAATTAAAATTTGTAAAAAATCCAAAAAAATCGAAGATAGTATCAATTGAATTTGCTAAAATTTCGTTCATAAAAATTAAAATTTTAAAAAAAATCCACAAAAATCGAAGATAGATTCAATTCAATTTGCTAAAATTTCGTTCATAAAAATTAAAATTTGTAAAAAAATCCAAAAAAATCGAAGATAGTTTCAATTAAATTTGCTAAAATTTCGTTCATAAAAATAAAAATTTCTAAAAAAATTCAAAAAAATCGAAGATAGTTTCAATTACATTTGTTAAAATTTCGTTCATAAAAATTAAAATTTGAAAAAAAATCCAAAAAAATCGCAGATATTTTCGACTAAAATTGCTAAAATTTCGTTCATAAAAATTAAAATTTGTAAAAAAATCCAAAAAATCGGAGATAGTTTCAATTAAATTTGCAAAAATTTCGTTCACAAAAATAAAAATTTGAAAAAAAATTAAAAAAAAACGATGATAGTTTCAATTAAATTTGCTAAAATTTCGTTCATGAAAATTAAAATTTTTAAAAAAATCCAAAAAAGTCGAAGATAGTTTCAATTGAATTTGTTAAAATTTCGTTCATAAAAATTAAAATTTGTAAAAAAATCCAAAAAAATCGAAGATAGTTTCAATTAAATTTGCTAAAATTTCGTTCATAAAAATTAAAATTTGTAAAAAAATAAAAAAAAATCGAAGATAGTTTCAATTAAATTTGCTAAAATTTCGATCATAAAAATTAAAATTTGTAAAAAATCAAAAAAATCGAAGATAATTTCGATTAAATTTTCTAAAATTTCGTTCATAAAAATTAAAATTTGTAAAAAATCCCAAAAAATCGAAGATAGATTCAATTAAATTTGCTAAAATTTCGTTCATAAAAATAAAAATTTGTAAAAAAATCCAAAAAAATCGAAGATAGTTTCAATTAAATTTGCTAAAATTTCGTTCATAAAAATTAAAATTTGTAAAAAAATCCAAAAAAATCGAAGATAGTTTCAATTAAATTTGCTAAAATTTCGTTCATAAAAATTAAAATTTTAAAAAAAATCCACAAAAATCGAAGATAGTTTCAATTGAATTTGCTAAAATTTCGATCATAAAAATTAAAATTTGTAAAAAATCCAAAAAAATCGAAGATAGTATCAATTGAATTTGCTAAAATTTCGTTCATAAAAATTAAAATTTTAAAAAAAATCCACAAAAATCGAAGATAGATTCAATTCAATTTGCTAAAATTTCGTTCATAAAAATTAAAATTTGTAAAAAAATCCAAAAAAATCGAAGATAGTTTCAATTAAATTTGCTAAAATTTCGTTCATAAAAATAAAAATTTCTAAAAAAATTAAAAAAAATCGAAGATAGTTTCAATTACATTTGTTAAAATTTCGTTCATAAAAATTAAAATTTGAAAAAAAATCCAAAAAAATCGCAGATATTTTCGAATAAAATTGCTAAAATTTCGTTCATAAAAATTAAAATTTGTAAAAAAATCCAAAAAATCGGAGATAGTTTCAATTAAATTTGCAAAAATTTCGTTCATAAAAATAAAAATTTGAAAAAAAATTAAAAAAAAACGATGATAGTTTCAATTAAATTTGCTAAAATTTCGTTCATGAAAATTAAAATTTTTAAAAAAATCCAAAAAAGTCGAAGATAGTTTCAATTGAATTTGTTAAAATTTCGTTCATAAAAATTAAAATTTGTAAAAAAATCCAAAAAAATCGAAGATAGTTTCAATTAAATTTGCTAAAATTTCGTTCATAAAAATTAAAATTTGTAAAAAAATAAAAAAAAATCGAAGATAGTTTCAATTAAATTTGCTAAAATTTCGATCATAAAAATTAAAATTTGTAAAAAATCAAAAAAATCGAAGATAATTTCGATTAAATTTTCTAAAATTTCGTTCATAAAAATTAAAATTTGTAAAAAATCCCAAAAAATCGAAGATAGATTCAATTAAATTTGCTAAAATTTCGTTCATAAAAATAAAAATTTGTAAAAAAATCAAAAAAAATCGAAGATAGTTTCAATTAAATTTGCTAAATTTTCGTTCATAAAAATTAAAATTTGTAAAAAAATCCAAAAAAATCGAAGATAGTTTCAATTAAATTTGCTAAAATTTCGTTCATAAAAATTAAAATTTTAAAAAAAATCCACAAAAATCGAAGATAGTTTCAATTGAATTTGCTAAAATTTCGATCATAAAAATTAAAATTTGTAAAAAATCCAAAAAAATCGAAGATAGTATCAATTGAATTTGCTAAAATTTCGATCATAAAAATTAAAATTTTTAAAAAAATCCAAAAAATCGAAGATAGTTTCAATTAAATTTGCTAAAATTTCGTTCATAAAAATTAAAATTTGAAAAAAAATCCAAAAAAATAGCAGATAGTTTCGACTAAAATTGCTAAAATTTCGTTCATAAAAATTAAAATTTGTAAAAAAATCCAAAAAATCGGAGATAGTTTCAATTAAATTAGCTAAAATTTCGTTCATAAAAATTAAAATTTTTAAAAAAATCCAAAAAAATCGAAGATAGTTTCAATTGAATTTGCTAAAATTTCGTTCATAAAAATTAAAATTTGTAAAAAAATCCAAAAAATTGAAGATAGTTTCAATTAAATTTGCTAAAATTTCGTTCATAAAAATTAAAATTTGAAAAAAAATCCAAAAAAATCGAAGATAGATTCAATTGAATTTGCTAAAATTTCGTTCATAAAAATTAATATTTGTAAAAAAATTCAAAAAAATCGAAGACAGTTTCAATTAAACTTGCTAAAATTTCGTTCATAAAAATTAAAATTTGAAAAAAATCCAAAAAAATCGAAGATAGATTCAATTAAATTTGCTAAAATTTCGTTCATAAAAATTAAAATTTGAAAAAAAATCCAAAAAAATCGAAGATAGATTCAATTGAATTTGTTAAAATTTCGTTCATAAAAATTAAAATTTGTAAAAAAATCCAAAAAAATCGAAGATAGTTTCAATTAAATTTGCTAAAATTTCGTTCATAAAAATTAAAATTTGTAAAAAAATATAAAAAAATCGAAGATAGTTCCAATTAAATTTGCTGAAATTTCGTTCATAAAAATTAAAATTTGAAAAAAAATAAAAAAAAATCGAAGATAGTTTCAATTAAATTTTGTTATAATTTCGTTCATAAAAATTAAATTTTTTTAAAAAATCCACAAAAATCGAAGATAGTTTCAATTGAATTTGCTAAAATTTTGATCATAAAAATTAAAATTGGTAAAAAATCCAAAAAAATCGAAGATAGTTCCGATTAAATTTGCTAAAATTTCGTTCATAAAAATAAATATTTCTAAAAAAATTCAAAAAAATCGAAGATAGTTTCAATTAAATTTGCAAAAATTTCGATCATAAAAATAAAAATTTGTAAAAAAATTAAAAAAAAACGATGATAGTTTCAATTAAATTTGCTAAAATTTCGTTCATGAAAATTAAAATTTGTAAAAAAATCCAAACAAATCGCAGATAGTTTCAATTGAATTTGTTAAAATTTCGTCCATAAAAATTAAAATTTGTAAAAAAATCCAAAAAAATCGAAGATAGTTTCAATTAAATTAGCTAAAATTTCGTTCATAAAAAAGAAAATTTGTAAAAAAATAAAAAAAAATCGAAGATAGTTTCAATTAAATTTGCTAAAATTTCGTTCATAAAAATTAAAATTTTAAAAAAAATCCACAAAAATCGAAGATAGATTCAATTCAATTTGCTAAAATTTCGTTCATAAAAATTAAAATTTGTAAAAAAATCCAAAAAAATCGAAGATAGTTTCAATTAAATTTGCTAAAATTTCGTTCATAAAAATAAAAATTTCTAAAAAAATTCAAAAAAATCGAAGATAGTTTCAATTAAATTTGTTAAAATTTCGTTCATAAAAATTAAAATTTGAAAAAAAATCCAAAAAAATCGCAGATATTTTCGACTAAAATTGCTAAAATTTCGTTCATAAAAATTAAAATTTGTAAAAAAATCCAAAAAATCGGAGATAGTTTCAATTAAATTTGCAAAAATTTCGTTCATAAAAATAAAAATTTGTAAAAAAATTAAAAAAAAAACGATGATAGTTTCAATTAAATTTGCTAAAATTTCGTTCATGAAAATTAAAATTTTTAAAAAAATCCAAAAAAATCGAAGATAGTTTCAATTGAATTTGTTAAAATTTCGTTCATAAAAATTAAAATTTGTAAAAAAATCCAAAAAAATCGAAGATAGTTTCAATTAAATTTGCTAAAATTTCGTTCATAAAAATTAAAATTTGTAAAAAAATAAAAAAAAATCGAAGATAGTTTCAATTAAATTTGCTAAAATTTCGTTCGTAAAAATTAAAATTTGTAAAAAAATCCAAAAAAAATCGAAGATAGTTTCAACTAAATTTGCTAAAATTTCGTTCATAAAAATTAAAATTTGTAAAAAATCCAAAAAATTTAAGATAGTTTCAATTAAATTTGCTAAAATTTCGTTCATAAAAATTAAAATTTGAAAGAAAAATCCAAAAAAATCGAAGATAGATTCAATTGAATTTGCTAAAATTTCGTTCATAAAAATTAAAATTTGTAAAAAAATCCAAAAAAATCGAAGATAGTTTCAATTAAATTTGCTAAAATTTCGTTCATAAAAATTAAAATTTGAAAAAAATCCAAAAAAATCGAAGATAGTTTCAATTAAGTTTGCTAAAATTTCGTTCATAAAAATTAAAATTTGTAAAAAAATCCAAAAAAATCGAAGATAGTTTCAATTAAATTTGCTAAAGATTCTTTCATAAAAATTAAAAATTTTAAAAAAATCCAAAAAAATCGAAGATAGTTTCAATTGAATTTGCTAAAATTTCGTTCATAAAAATTAAAATTTGTAAAAAAATCCAAACAAATCGAAGATATTTTCAATTAAATTTGCTAAAATTTCGTTCATAAAAATTAAAATTTTTAAAAAAATCCAAAAAAATCGAAGATAGTTTCAATTGAATTTGCTAAAATTTCGTTCATAAAAATTAAAATTTGTAAAAAAATCCAAACAAATCGAAGATAGTTTCAATTGAATTTGCTAAAATTTTGATCATAAAAATTAAAATTGGTAAAAAATCCAAAAAAATCGAAGATAGTTTCAATTAAATTTGCTAAAATTTCGATCATAAAAATTAAAATTTGTAAAAAATCAAAAAAATCGAAGATAATTTCGATTAAATTTTCTAAAATTTCGTTCATAAAAATTAAAATTGGTAAAAAATCCCAAAAAATCGAAGATAGATTCAATTAAATTTGCTAAAATTTCGTTCATAAAAATAAAAATTTGTAAAAAAATCCAAAAAAATCGAAGATAGTTTCAATTAAATTTGCTAAAATTTCGTTCATAAAAATTAAAATTTGTAAAAAAATCCAAAAAAATCGAAGATAGTTTCAATTAAATTTGCTAAAATTTCGTTCATAAAAATTAAAATTTTAAAAAAAATCCACAAAAATCGAAGATAGTTTCAATTGAATTTGCTAAAATTTCGATCATAAAAATTAAAATTTGTAAAAAATCCAAAAAAATCGAAGATAGTATCAATTGAATTTGCTAAAATTTCGATCATAAAAATTAAAATTTTTAAAAAAATCCAAAAAAATCGAAGATAGTTTCAATTAAATTTGCTAAAATTTCGTTCATAAAAATTAAAATTTGAAAAAAAATCCAAAAAAATAGCAGATAGTTTCGACTAAAATTGCTAAAATTTCGTTCATAAAAATTAAAATTTGTAAAAAAATCCAAAAAATCGGAGATAGTTTCAATTAAATTTGCTAAAATTTCGTTCATAAAAATAAAAATTTGTAAAAAAATTAAAAAAATAACGATGATAGTTTCAATTAAATTTTCTAAAATTTCGTTCATGAAAATTAAAATTTTTAAAAAAATCCAAAAAAGTCGAAGATAGTTTCAATTGAATTTGTTAAAATTTCGTTCATAAAAATTAAAATTTGTAAAAAAATCCAAAAAAATCGAAGATAGTATCAATTAAATTTGCTAAAATTTCGTTCATAAAAATTAAAATTTGTAAAAAAATAAAAAAAAATCGAAGATAGTTCCAATTAAATTTGCTGAAATTTCGTTCATAAAAATTAAAATTTGAAAAAAAATAAAAAAAAATCGAAGATAGTTTCAATTAAATTTGCTATAATTTCGTTCATAAAAATTAAATTTTTTTAAAAAATCCACAAAAATCGAAGATAGTTTCAATTGAATTTGCTAAAATTTCGATCATAAAAATTAAAATTGGTAAAAAATCCAAAAAAATCGAAGATAGTTTCAATTAAATTTGCTAAAATTTCGATCACAAAAATTAAAATTGGTAAAAAATCCAAAAAAATCGAAGATAGTTCCGATTAAATTTGCTAAAATTTCGTTCATAAAAATAAAAATTTCTAAAAAAATCCAAAAAAATCGAAGATAGTTTCAATTAAATTTGCTAAAATTTCGTTCCTTAAAAATAAAAATTTCTAAAAAAATTCAAAAAAATCGAAGACAGTTTCAATTAAACTTGCTAAAATTTCGTTCATAAAAATTAAAATTTGAAAAAAATCCAAAAAAATCGAAGATAGATTCAATTAAATTTGCTAAAATTTCGTTCATAAAAATTAAAATTTGAAAAAAAATCCAAAAAAATCGAAGATAGATTCAATTGAATTTGTTAAAATTTCGTTCATAAAAATTAAAATTTGTAAAAAAATCCAAAAAAATCGAAGATAGTTTCAATTAAATTTGCTAAAACTTCGTTCATAAAAATTAAAATTTGTAAAAAAATATAAAAAAATTGAAGATAGTTCCAATTAAATTTGCTGAAATTTCGTTCATAAAAATTAAAATTTGAAAAAAAATAAAAAAAAATCGAAGATAGTTTCAATTAAATTTTGTTATAATTTCGTTCATAAAAATTAAATTTTTTTAAAAAATCCACAAAAATCGAAGATAGTTTCAATTGAATTTGCTAAAATTTTGATCACAAAAATTAAAATTGGTAAAAAATCCAAAAAAATCGAAGATAGTATCAATTGAATTTGCTAAAATTTCGATCATAAAAATTAAAATTTTTAAATAAATCCAAAAAAATCGAAGATAGTTTCAATTAAATTTGCTAAAATTTCGTTCATAAAAATTAAAATTTGAAAAAAAATCCAAAAAAATAGCAGATAGTTTCCACTAAAATTGCTAAAATTTCGTTCATAAAAATTAAAATTTGTAAAAAAATCCAAAAAATCGGAGATAGTTTCAATTAAATTTGCAAAAATTTCGTTCATAAAAATAAAAATTTGTAAAAAAATTAAAAAAAAAACGATGATTGTTTCAATTAAATTTGCTAAAATTTCGTTCATGAAAATTAAAATTTTTAAAAAAATCCAAAAAAGTCGAAGATAGTTTCAATTGAATTTGTTAAAATTTCGTTCATAAAAATTAAAATTTGTAAAAAAATCCAAAAAAATCGAAGATAGTTTCAATTAAATTTGCAAAAATTTCGTTCATAAAAACTAAAATTTGTAAAAAAATAAAAAAAAATCGAAGATAGTTCCAATTAAATTTGCTGAAATTTCGTTCATAAAAATTAAAATTTGAAAAAAAATAAAAAAAAATCGAAGATAGTTTCAATTAAATTTGCTATAATTTCGTTCATAAAAATTAAATTTTTTTAAAAAATCCACAAAAATCGAAGATAGTTTCAATTGAATTTGCTAAAATTTCGATCATAAAAATTAAAATTGGTAAAAAATCCAAAAAAATCGAAGATAGTTTCAATTAAATTTGCTAAAATTTCGATCATAAAAATTAAAATTTGTAAAAAATCAAAAAAATCGAAGATAATTTCGATTAAATTTTCTAAAATTTCGTTCATAAAAATTAAAATTTGTAAAAAATCCCAAAAAATCGAAGATAGATTCAATTAAATTTGCTAAAATTTCGTTCATAAAAATAAAAATTTGTAAAAAAATCCAAAAAAATCGAAGATAGTTTCAATTAAATTTGCTAAAATTTCGTTCATAAAAATTAAAATTTGTAAAAAAATCCAAAAAAATCGAAGATAGTTTCAATTAAATTTGCTAAAATTTCGTTCATAAAAATTAAAATTTTAAAAAAAATCCACAAAAATCGAAGATAGTTTCAATTGAATTTGCTAAAATTTCGATCATAAAAATTAAAATTTGTAAAAAATCCAAAAAAATCGAAGATAGTATCAATTGAATTTGCTAAAATTTCGTTCATAAAAATTAAAATTTTAAAAAAAATCCACAAAAATCGAAGATAGATTCAATTCAATTTGCTAAAATTTCGTTCATGAAAATTAAAATTTGTAAAAAAATCCAAAAAAATCGAAGATAGTTTCAATTAAATTTGCTAAAATTTCGTTCATAAAAATAAAAATTTCTAAAAAAATTCAAAAAAATCGAAGATAGTTTCAATTACATTTGTTAAAATTTCGTTCATAAAAATTAAAATTTGAAAAAAAATCCAAAAAAATCGCAGATATTTTCGACTAAAATTGCTAAAATTTCGTTCATAAAAATTAAAATTTGTAAAAAAATCCAAAAAATAGGAGATAGTTTCAATTAAATTTGCAAAAATTTCGTTCATAAAAATAAAAATTTGAAAAAAAATTAAAAAAAAAACGATGATAGTTTCAATTAAATTTGCTAAAATTTCGTTCATGAAAATTAAAATTTTTAAAAAAATCCAAAAAAGTCGAAGATAGTTTCAATTGAATTTGTTAAAATTTCGTTCATAAAAATTAAAATTTGTAAAAAAATCCAAAAAAATCGAAGATAGTTTCAATTAAATTTGCTAAAATTTCGTTCATAAAAATTAAAATTTGTAAAAAAATAAAAAAAAATCGAAGATAGTTTCAATTAAATTTGCTAAAATTTCGATCATAAAAATTAAAATTTGTAAAAAATCAAAAAAATCGAAGATAATTTCGATTAAATTTTCTAAAATTTCGTTCATAAAAATTAAAATTTGTAAAAAATCCCAAAAAATCGAAGATAGATTCAATTAAATTTGCTAAAATTTCGTTCATAAAAATAAAAATTTGTAAAAAAATCCAAAAAAATCGAAGATAGTTTCAATTAAATTTGCTAAAATTTCGTTCATAAAAATTAAAATTTGTAAAAAAATCCAAAAAAATCGAAGATAATTTCAATTAAATTTGCTAAAATTTCGTTCATAAAAATTAAAATTTTAAAAAAAATCCACAAAAATCGAAGATAGTTTCAATTGAATTTGCTAAAATTTCGATCATAAAAATTAAAATTTGTAAAAAATCCAAAAAAATCGAAGATAGTATCAATTGAATTTGCTAAAATTTCGTTCATAAAAATTAAAATTTTAAAAAAAATCCACAAAAATCGAAGATAGATTCAATTAAACTTGCTAAAATTTCGTTCATAAAAATTAAAATTTGAAAAAAATCCAAAAAAATCGAAGATAGATTCAATTAAATTTGCTAAAATTTCGTTCATAAAAATTAAAATTTGAAAAAAAATCCAAAAAAATCGAAGATAGATAACAATTGAATTTGTTAAAATTTCGTTCATAAAAATTAAAATTTGTAAAAAAATCCAAAAAAATCGAAGATAGTTTCAATTAAATTTGCTAAAATTTCGTTCATAAAAATTAAAATTTGTAAAAAAATATAAAAAAATCGAAGATAGTTCCAATTAAATTTGCTGAAATTTCGTTCATAAAAATTAAAATTTGAAAAAAAATAAAAAAAAATCGAAGATAGTTTCAATTAAATTTTGTTATAATTTCGTTCAAAAAAATTAAATTTTTTTAAAAAATCCACAAAAATCGAAGATAGTTTCAATTGAATTTGCTAAAATTTTGATCATAAAAATTAAAATTGGTAAAAAATCCAAAAAAATCGAAGATAGTTCCGATTAAATTTGCTAAAATTTCGTTCATAAAAATAAAAATTTCTAAAAAAATTCAAAAAAATCGAAGATAGTTTCAATTAAATTTGCAAAAATTTCGATCATAAAAATAAAAATTTGTAAAAAAATTAAAAAAAAACGATGATAGTTTCAATTAAATTTGCTAAAATTTCGTTCATGAAAATTAAAATTTGTAAAAAAATCCAAACAAATCGCAGATAGTTTCAATTGAATTTGTTAAAATTTCGTTCATAAAAATTAAAATTTGTAAAAAAATCCAAAAAAATCGAAGATAGTTTCAATTAAATTAGCTAAAATTTCGTTCATAAAAAAGAAAATTTGTAAAAAAATAAAAAAAAATCGAAGATAGTTTCAATTAAATTTGCTAAAATTTCGTTCATAAAAATTAAAATTTTAAAAAAAATCCACAAAAATCGAAGATAGATTCAATTCAATTTGCAAAAATTTCGTTCATAAAAATTAAAATTTGTAAAAAAATCCAAAAAAATCGAAGATAGTTTCAATTAAATTTGCTAAAATTTCGTTCGTAAAAATTAAAATTTGTAAAAAAATCCAAAAAAAATCGAAGATAGTTTCAACTAAATTTGCTAAAATTTCGTTCATAAAAATTAAAATTTGTAAAAAATCCAAAAAATTTAAGATAGTTTCAATTAAATTTGCTAAAATTTCGTTCATAAAAATTAAAATTTGAAAGAAAAATCCAAAAAAATCGAAGATAGATTCAATTGAATTTGCTAAAATTTCGTTCATAAAAATTAAAATTTGTAAAAAAATCCAAAAAAATCGAAGATAGTTTCAATTAAATTTGCTAAAATTTCGTTCATAAAAATTAAAATTTGAAAAAAATCCAAAAAAATCGAAAATAGTTTCAATTAAGTTTGCTAAAATTTCGTTCATAAAAATTAAAATTTGTAAAAAAATCCAAAAAAATCGAAGATAGTTTCAATTAAATTTGCTAAAGATTCTTTCCTAAAAATTAAAAATTTTAAAAAAATCCAAAAAAATCGAAGATAGTTTCAATTGAATTTGCTAAAATTTCGTTCATAAAAATTAAAATTTGTAAAAAAATCCAAACAAATCGAAGATATTTTCAATTAAATTTGCTAAAATTTCGTTCATAAAAATTAAAATTTTTAAAAAAATCCAAAAAAATCGAAGATAGTTTCAATTGAATTTGCTAAAATTTCGTTCATAAAAATTAAAATTTGTAAAAAAATCCAAACAAATCGAAGATAGTTTCAATTGAATTTGCTAAAATTTTGATCATAAAAATTAAAATTGGTAAAAAATCCAAAAAAATCGAAGATAGTTTCAATTAAATTTGCTAAAATTTCGATCATAAAAATTAAAATTTGTAAAAAATCAAAAAAATCGAAGATAATTTCGATTAAATTTTCTAAAATTTCGTTCATAAAAATTAAAATTTGTAAAAAATCCCAAAAAATCGAAGATAGATTCAATTAAATTTGCTAAAATTTCGTTCATAAAAATAAAAATTTGTAAAAAAATCCAAAAAAATCGAAGATAGTTTCAATTAAATTTGCTAAAATTTCGTTCATAAAAATTAAAATTTGTAAAAAAATCCAAAAAAATCGAAGATAGTTTCAATTAAATTTGCTAAAATTTCGTTCATAAAAATTAAAATTTTAAAAAAAATCCACAAAAATCGAAGATAGTTTCAATTGAATTTGCTAAAATTTCGATCATAAAAATTAAAATTTGTAAAAAATCCAAAAAAATCGAAGATAGTATCAATTGAATTTGCTAAAATTTCGATCATAAAAATTAAAATTTTTAAAAAAATCCAAAAAAATCGAAGATAGTTTCAATTAAATTTGCTAAAATTTCGTTCATAAAAATTAAAATTTGAAAAAAAATCCAAAAAAATAGCAGATAGTTTCGACTAAAATTGCTAAAATTTCGTTCATAAAAATTAAAATTTGTAAAAAAATCCAAAAAATAGGAGATAGTTTCAATTAAATTTGCAAAAATTTCGTTCATAAAAATAAAAATTTGTAAAAAAATTAAAAAAAAAACGATGATAGTTTCAATTAAATTTTCTAAAATTACGTTCATGAAAATTAAAATTTTTAAAAAAATCCAAAAAAGTCGAAGATAGTTTCAATTGAATTTGTTAAAATTTCGTTCATAAAAATTAAAATTTGTAAAAAATCCAAAAAAATCGAAGATAGTATCAATTAAATTTGCTAAAATTTCGTTCATAAAAATTAAAATTTGTAAAAAAATAAAAAAAAATCGAAGATAGTTCCAATTAAATTTGCTGAAATTTCGTTCATAAAAATTAAAATTTGAAAAAAAATCGAAGATAGTTTCAATTAAATTTGCTATAATTTCGTTCATAAAAATTAAATTTT
This sequence comes from Andrena marginata, assembly GCA_963932335.1. Taxonomy (NCBI): domain Eukaryota; kingdom Metazoa; phylum Arthropoda; class Insecta; order Hymenoptera; family Andrenidae; genus Andrena; species Andrena marginata. The sequence continues at coordinate 119,226 of CAWVQI010000445.1, read as the reverse complement.
TTTAAAAAATCCACAAAAATCGAAGATAGTTTCAATTGAATTTGCTAAAATTTCGATCATAAAAATTAAAATTGGTAAAAAATCCAAAAAAATCGAAGATAGTTTCAATTAAATTTGCTAAAATTTCGATCACAAAAATTAAAATTGGTAAAAAATCCAAAAAAATCGAAGATAGTTCCGATTAAATTTGCTAAAATTTCGTTCATAAAAATTAAAATTTTTAAAAAAATCCAAAAAAATCGAAGATAGTTTCAATTGAATTTGCTAAAATTTCGTTCATAAAAATAAAAATTTCTAAAAAAATCCAAAAAAATCGAAGATAGTTTCAATTAAATTTGCTAAAACTTCGTTCATAAAAATTAAAATTTGTAAAAAAATATAAAAAAATCGAAGATAGTTCCAATTAAATTTGCTGAAATTTCGTTCATAAAAATTAAAATTTGAAAAAAATCCAAAAAAATCGAAGATAGTATCAATTGAATTTGCTAAAATTTCGTTCATAAAAATTAAAATTTTAAAAAAAATCCACAAAAATCGAAGATAGATTCAATTCAATTTGCTAAAATTTCGTTCATAAAAATTAAAATTTGTAAAAAAATCCAAAAAAATCGAAGATAGTTTCAATTAAATTTGCTAAAATTTCGTTCATAAAAATTAAAATTTTTAAAAAAATCCAAAAAAATCGAAGATAGTTTCAATTGAATTTGCTAAAATTTCGTTCATAAAAATTAAAATTTGTAAAAAAATCCAAACAAATCGAAGATAGTTTCAATTGAATTTGCTAAAATTTTGATCATAAAAATTAAAATTGGTAAAAAATCCAAAAAAATCGAAGATAGTTTCAATTAAATTTGCTAAAATTTCGATCATAAAAATTAAAATTTGTAAAAAATCAAAAAAATCGAAGATAATTTCGATTAAATTTTCTAAAATTTCGTTCATAAAAATTAAAATTTGTAAAAAATCCCAAAAAATCGAAGATAGATTCAATTAAATTTGCTAAAATTTCGTTCATAAAAATAAAAATTTGTAAAAAAATCCAAAAAAATCGAAGATAGTTTCAATTAAATTTGCTAAAATTTCGTTCATAAAAATTAAAATTTTAAAAAAAATCCACAAAAATCGAAGATAGTTTCAATTAAATTTGCTAAAATTTCGATCATAAAAATTAAAATTTGTAAAAAATCAAAAAAATCGAAGATAATTTCGATTAAATTTTCTAAAATTTCGTTCATAAAAATTAAAATTTGTAAAAAATCCCAAAAAAACGAAGATAGATTCAATTAAATTTGCTAAAATTTCGTTCATAAAAATAAAAATTTGTAAAAAAATCCAAAAAAATCGAAGATAGTTTCAATTAAATTTGCTAAAATTTCGTTCATAAAAATTAAAATTTGTAAAAAAATCCAAAAAAATCGAAGATAGATTCAATTAAATTTGCTAAAATTTCGTTCATAAAAATTAAAATTTGTAAAAAAATCCAAAAAAATCGAAGACAGTTTCAATTAAATTTGCTAAAATTTCGTTCATAAAAATTAAAATTTGAAAAAAATCCAAAAAAATCGAAGATAGTTTCAATTAAATTTGCTAAAATTTCGTTCATAAAAATTAAAATTTTTAAAAAAATCCAAAAAAATCGAAGATAGTTTCAATTGAATTTGCTAAAATTTCGTTCATAAAAATTAAAATTTGTAAAAAAATCCAAAAAATTGAAGATAGTTTCAATTAAATTTGCTAAAATTTCGTTGATAAAAATTAAAATTTGAAAAAAAAATCCAAAAAAATCGAAGATAGATTCAATTCAATTTGCTAAAATTTCGTTCATAAAAATTAAAATTTGTAAAAAAATCCAAAAAAATCGAAGATAGTTTCAATTAAATTTGCTAAAATTTCGTTCATAAAAATAAAAATTTCTAAAAAAATTCAAAAAAATCGAAGATAGTTTCAATTAAATTTGTTAAAATTTCGTTCATAAAAATTAAAATTTGAAAAAAAATCCAAAAAAATCGCAGATATTTTCGACTAAAATTGCTAAAATTTCGTTCATAAAAATTAAAATTTGTAAAAAAATCCAAAAAATCGGAGATAGTTTCAATTAAATTTGCAAAAATTTCGTTCATAAAAATAAAAATTTGTAAAAAAATTAAAAAAAAAAACGATGATAGTTTCAATTAAATTTGCTAAAATTTCGTTCATGAAAATTAAAATTTTTAAAAAAATCCAAAAAAGTCGAAGATAGTTTCAATTGAATTTGTTAAAATTTCGTTCATAAAAATTAAAATTTGTAAAAAAATCCAAAAAAATCGAAGATAGTTTCAATTAAATTTGCTAAAATTTCGTTCATAAAAATTAAAATTTGTAAAAAAATAAAAAAAAATCGAAGATAGTTTCAATTAAATTTGCTAAAATTTCGTTCGTAAAAATTAAAATTTGTAAAAAAATCCAAAAAAAATCGAAGATAGTTTCAACTAAATTTGCTAAAATTTCGTTCATAAAAATTAAAATTTGTAAAAAATCCAAAAAATTGAAGATAGTTTCAATTAAATTTGCTAAAATTTCGTTCATAAAAATTAAAATTTGAAAAAAAATCCAAAAAAATAGCAGATAGTTTCGACTAAAATTGCTAAAATTTCGTTCATAAAAATTAAAATTTGTAAAAAAATCCAAAAAATCGGAGATAGTTTCAATTAAATTTGCAAAAATTTCGTTCATAAAAATAAAAACTTGTAAAAAAATTAAAAAAAAAACGATGATAGTTTCAATTAAATTTTCTAAAATTTCGTTCATGAAAATTAAAATTTTTAAAAAAATCCAAAAAAGTCGAAGATAGTTTCAATTGAATTTGTTAAAATTTCGTTCATAAAAATTAAAATTTGTAAAAAAATCCAAAAAAATCGAAGATAGTATCAATTAAATTTGCTAAAATTTCGATCATAAAAATTAAAATTTGTAAAAAAATAAAAAAAAATCGAAGATAGTTCCAATTAAATTTGCTGAAATTTCGTTCATAAAAATTAAAATTTGAAAAAAATAAAAAAAAATCGAAGATAGTTTCAATTAAATTTGCTATAATTTCGTTCATAAAAATTAATTTTTTTTAAAAAATCCACAAAAATCGAAGATAGTTTCAATTGAATTTGCTAAAATTTCGATCATAAAAATTAAAATTGGTAAAAAATCCAAAAAAATCGAAGATAGTTTCAATTAAATTTGCTAAAATTTCGATCATAAAAATTAGAATTGGTAAAAAATCCAAAAAAATCGAAGATAGTTCCGATTAAATTTGCTAAAATTTCGTTCATAAAAATTAAAATTTGTAAATAATTAAGAAAAAATCGAAGATAGTTTCAATTAAATTTGCTAAAATTTCGTTCATAAAAATTAAAATTTGAAAAAAATCCAAAAAAATCGAAGATAGTTTCAATTAAGTTTGCTAAAATTTCGTTCATAAAAATTAAAATTTGTAAAAAAATCCAAAAAAATCGAAGATAGTTTCAATTAAATTTGCTAAAATTTCGTTCATAAAAATTAAAAATTTTAAAAAAATCCAAAAAAATCGAAGATAGTTTCAATTGAATTTGCTAAAATTTCGTTCATAAAAATTAAAATTTGTAAAAAAATCCAAACAAATCGAAGATATTTTCAATTAAATTTGCTAAAATTTCGTTCATAAAAATTAAAATTTTTAAAAAAATCCAAAAAAATCGAAGATAGTTTCAATTGAATTTGCTAAAATTTCGTTCATAAAAATTAAAATTTGTAAAAAAATCCAAACAAATCGAAGATAGTTTCAATTGAATTTGCTAAAATTTTGATCATAAAAATTAAAATTGGTAAAAAATCCAAAAAAATCGAAGATAGTTTCAATTAAATTTGCTAAAATTTCGATCATAAAAATTAAAATTTGTAAAAAATCAAAAAAATCGAAGATAATTTCGATTAAATTTTCTAAAATTTCGTTCATAAAAATTAAAATTTGTAAAAAATCCCAAAAAATCGAAGATAGATTCAATTAAATTTGCTAAAATTTCGTTCATAAAAATAAAAATTTGTAAAAAAATCCAAAAAAATCGAAGATAGTTTCAATTAAATTTGCTAAAATTTCGTTCATAAAAATTAAAATTTGTAAAAAAATCCAAAAAAATCGAAGATAGTTTCAATTAAATTTGCTAAAATTTCGTTCATAAAAATTAAAATTTTAAAAAAAATCCACAAAAATCGAAGATAGTTTCAATTGAATTTGCTAAAATTTCGATCATAAAAATTAAAATTTGTAAAAAATCCAAAAAAATCGCAGATAGTATCAATTGAATTTGCTAAAATTACGATCATAAAAATTAAAATTTTTAAAAAAATCCAAAAAAATCGAAGATAGTTTCAATAAATTTGCTAAAATTTCGTTCATAAAAATTAAAATTTGAAAAAAATTCCAAAAAAATAGCAGATAGTTTCGACTAAAATTGCTAAAATTTCGTTCATAAAAATTAAAATTTGTAAAAAAATCCAAAAAATCGGAGATAGTTTCAATTAAATTTGCAAAAATTTCGTTCATAAAAATAAAAACTTGTAAAAAAATTAAAAAAAAAACGATGATAGTTTCAATTAAATTTTCTAAAATTTCGTTCATGAAAATTAAAATTTTTAAAAAAATCCAAAAAAGTCGAAGATAGTTTCAATTGAATTTGTTAAAATTTCGTTCATAAAAATTAAAATTTGTAAAAAAATCCAAAAAAATCGAAGATAGTTTCAATTAAATTTGCTAAAATTTCGTTCATAAAAATTAAAATTTTTAAAAAAATCCAAAAAAATCGAAGATAGTTTCAATTGAATTTGCTAAAATTTCGTTCATAAAAATTAAAATTTGTAAAAAAATCCAAACAAATCGAAGATAGTTTCAATTGAATTTGCTAAAATTTTGATCATAAAAATTAAAATTGGTAAAAAATCCAAAAAAATCGAAGATAGTTTCAATTAAATTTGCTAAAATTTCGATCATAAAAATTAAAATTTGTAAAAAATCAAAAAAATCGAAGATAATTTCGATTAAATTTTCTAAAATTTCGTTCATAAAAATTAAAATTTGTAAAAAATCCCAAAAAATCGAAGATAGATTCAATTAAATTTGCTAAAATTTCGTTCATAAAAATAAAAATTTGTAAAAAAATCCAAAAAAATCGAAGATAGTTTCAATTAAATTTGCTAAAATTTCGTTCATAAAAATTAAAATTTTAAAAAAAATCCACAAAAATCGAAGATAGTTTCAATTAAATTTGCTAAAATTTCGATCATAAAAATTAAAATTTGTAAAAAATCAAAAAAATCGAAGATAATTTCGATTAAATTTTCTAAAATTTCGTTCATAAAAATTAAAATTTGTAAAAAATCCCAAAAAAACGAAGATAGATTCAATTAAATTTGCTAAAATTTCGTTCATAAAAATAAAAATTTGTAAAAAAATCCAAAAAAATCGAAGATAGTTTCAATTAAATTTGCTAAAATTTCGTTCATAAAAATTAAAATTTGTAAAAAAATCCAAAAAAATCGAAGATAGATTCAATTAAATTTGCTAAAATTTCGTTCATAAAAATTAAAATTTGTAAAAAAATCCAAAAAAATCGAAGACAGTTTCAATTAAATTTGCTAAAATTTCGTTCATAAAAATTAAAATTTGAAAAAAATCCAAAAAAATCGAAGATAGTTTCAATTAAATTTGCTAAAATTTCGTTCATAAAAATTAAAATTTTTAAAAAAATCCAAAAAAATCGAAGATAGTTTCAATTGAATTTGCTAAAATTTCGTTCATAAAAATTAAAATTTGTAAAAAAATCCAAAAAATTGAAGATAGTTTCAATTAAATTTGCTAAAATTTCGTTGATAAAAATTAAAATTTGAAAAAAAAATCCAAAAAAATCGAAGATAGATTCAATTCAATTTGCTAAAATTTCGTTCATAAAAATTAAAATTTGTAAAAAAATCCAAAAAAATCGAAGATAGTTTCAATTAAATTTGCTAAAATTTCGTTCATAAAAATAAAAATTTCTAAAAAAATTCAAAAAAATCGAAGATAGTTTCAATTAAATTTGTTAAAATTTCGTTCATAAAAATTAAAATTTGAAAAAAAATCCAAAAAAATCGCAGATATTTTCGACTAAAATTGCTAAAATTTCGTTCATAAAAATTAAAATTTGTAAAAAAATCCAAAAAATCGGAGATAGTTTCAATTAAATTTGCAAAAATTTCGTTCATAAAAATAAAAATTTGTAAAAAAATTAAAAAAAAAAACGATGATAGTTTCAATTAAATTTGCTAAAATTTCGTTCATGAAAATTAAAATTTTTAAAAAAATCCAAAAAAGTCGAAGATAGTTTCAATTGAATTTGTTAAAATTTCGTTCATAAAAATTAAAATTTGTAAAAAAATCCAAAAAAATCGAAGATAGTTTCAATTAAATTTGCTAAAATTTCGTTCATAAAAATTAAAATTTGTAAAAAAATAAAAAAAAATCGAAGATAGTTTCAATTAAATTTGCTAAAATTTCGTTCGTAAAAATTAAAATTTGTAAAAAAATCCAAAAAAAATCGAAGATAGTTTCAACTAAATTTGCTAAAATTTCGTTCATAAAAATTAAAATTTGTAAAAAATCCAAAAAATTGAAGATAGTTTCAATTAAATTTGCTAAAATTTCGTTCATAAAAATTAAAATTTGAAAAAAAATCCAAAAAAATAGCAGATAGTTTCGACTAAAATTGCTAAAATTTCGTTCATAAAAATTAAAATTTGTAAAAAAATCCAAAAAATCGGAGATAGTTTCAATTAAATTTGCAAAAATTTCGTTCATAAAAATAAAAACTTGTAAAAAAATTAAAAAAAAAACGATGATAGTTTCAATTAAATTTTCTAAAATTTCGTTCATGAAAATTAAAATTTTTAAAAAAATCCAAAAAAGTCGAAGATAGTTTCAATTGAATTTGTTAAAATTTCGTTCATAAAAATTAAAATTTGTAAAAAAATCCAAAAAAATCGAAGATAGTATCAATTAAATTTGCTAAAATTTCGATCATAAAAATTAAAATTTGTAAAAAAATAAAAAAAAATCGAAGATAGTTCCAATTAAATTTGCTGAAATTTCGTTCATAAAAATTAAAATTTGAAAAAAATAAAAAAAAATCGAAGATAGTTTCAATTAAATTTGCTATAATTTCGTTCATAAAAATTAATTTTTTTTAAAAAATCCACAAAAATCGAAGATAGTTTCAATTGAATTTGCTAAAATTTCGATCATAAAAATTAAAATTGGTAAAAAATCCAAAAAAATCGAAGATAGTTTCAATTAAATTTGCTAAAATTTCGATCATAAAAATTAGAATTGGTAAAAAATCCAAAAAAATCGAAGATAGTTCCGATTAAATTTGCTAAAATTTCGTTCATAAAAATTAAAATTTGTAAATAATTAAGAAAAAATCGAAGATAGTTTCAATTAAATTTGCTAAAATTTCGTTCATAAAAATTAAAATTTGAAAAAAATCCAAAAAAATCGAAGATAGTTTCAATTAAGTTTGCTAAAATTTCGTTCATAAAAATTAAAATTTGTAAAAAAATCCAAAAAAATCGAAGATAGTTTCAATTAAATTTGCTAAAATTTCGTTCATAAAAATTAAAAATTTTAAAAAAATCCAAAAAAATCGAAGATAGTTTCAATTGAATTTGCTAAAATTTCGTTCATAAAAATTAAAATTTGTAAAAAAATCCAAACAAATCGAAGATATTTTCAATTAAATTTGCTAAAATTTCGTTCATAAAAATTAAAATTTTTAAAAAAATCCAAAAAAATCGAAGATAGTTTCAATTGAATTTGCTAAAATTTCGTTCATAAAAATTAAAATTTGTAAAAAAATCCAAACAAATCGAAGATAGTTTCAATTGAATTTGCTAAAATTTTGATCATAAAAATTAAAATTGGTAAAAAATCCAAAAAAATCGAAGATAGTTTCAATTAAATTTGCTAAAATTTCGATCATAAAAATTAAAATTTGTAAAAAATCAAAAAAATCGAAGATAATTTCGATTAAATTTTCTAAAATTTCGTTCATAAAAATTAAAATTTGTAAAAAATCCCAAAAAATCGAAGATAGATTCAATTAAATTTGCTAAAATTTCGTTCATAAAAATAAAAATTTGTAAAAAAATCCAAAAAAATCGAAGATAGTTTCAATTAAATTTGCTAAAATTTCGTTCATAAAAATTAAAATTTGTAAAAAAATCCAAAAAAATCGAAGATAGTTTCAATTAAATTTGCTAAAATTTCGTTCATAAAAATTAAAATTTTAAAAAAAATCCACAAAAATCGAAGATAGTTTCAATTGAATTTGCTAAAATTTCGATCATAAAAATTAAAATTTGTAAAAAATCCAAAAAAATCGCAGATAGTATCAATTGAATTTGCTAAAATTACGATCATAAAAATTAAAATTTTTAAAAAAATCCAAAAAAATCGAAGATAGTTTCAATAAATTTGCTAAAATTTCGTTCATAAAAATTAAAATTTGAAAAAAATTCCAAAAAAATAGCAGATAGTTTCGACTAAAATTGCTAAAATTTCGTTCATAAAAATTAAAATTTGTAAAAAAATCCAAAAAATCGGAGATAGTTTCAATTAAATTTGCAAAAATTTCGTTCATAAAAATAAAAACTTGTAAAAAAATTAAAAAAAAAACGATGATAGTTTCAATTAAATTTTCTAAAATTTCGTTCATGAAAATTAAAATTTTTAAAAAAATCCAAAAAAGTCGAAGATAGTTTCAATTGAATTTGTTAAAATTTCGTTCATAAAAATTAAAATTTGTAAAAAAATCCAAAAAAATCGAAGATAGTATCAATTAAATTTGCTAAAATTTCGTTCATAAAAATTAAAATTTGTAAAAAAATAAAAAAAAATCGAAGATAGTTCCAATTAAATTTGCTGAAATTTCGTTCATAAAAATTAAAATTTGAAAAAAATAAAAAAAAATCGAAGATAGTTTCAATTAAATTTGCTATAATTTCGTTCATAAAAATTAATTTTTTTTAAAAAATCCACAAAAATCGAAGATAGTTTCAATTGAATTTGCTAAAATTTCGATCATAAAAATTAAAATTGGTAAAAAATCCAAAAAAATCGAAGATAGTTTCAATTAAATTTGCTAAAATTTCGATCATAAAAATTAGAATTGGTAAAAAATCCAAAAAAATCGAAGATAGTTCCGATTAAATTTGCTAAAATTTCGTTCATAAAAATTAAAATTTGTAAATAATTAAAAAAAAATCGAAGATAGTTTCAATTAAATTTGCTAAAATTTCGTTCATAAAAATTAAAATTTGAAAAAAATCCAAAAAAATCGAAGATAGTTTCAATTAAGTTTGCTAAAATTTCGTTCATAAAAATTAAAATTTGTAAAAAAATCCAAAAAAATCGAAGATAGTTTCAATTAAATTTGCTAAAATTTCGTTCATAAAAATTAAAAATTTTAAAAAAATCCAAAAAAATCGAAGATAGTTTCAATTGAATTTGCTAAAATTTCGTTCATAAAAATTAAAATTTGTAAAAAAATCCAAACAAATCGAAGATATTTTCAATTAAATTTGCTAAAATTTCGTTCATAAAAATTAAAATTTTTAAAAAAATCCAAAAAAATCGAAGATAGTTTCAATTGAATTTGCTAAAATTTCGTTCATAAAAATTAAAATTTGTAAAAAAATCCAAACAAATCGAAGATAGTTTCAATTGAATTTGCTAAAATTTTGATCATAAAAATTAAAATTGGTAAAAAATCCAAAAAAATCGAAGATAGTTTCAATTAAATTTGCTAAAATTTCGATCATAAAAATTAAAATTTGTAAAAAATCAAAAAAATCGAAGATAATTTCGATTAAATTTTCTAAAATTTCGTTCATAAAAATTAAAATTTGTAAAAAATCCCAAAAAATCGAAGATAGATTCAATTAAATTTGCTAAAATTTCGTTCATAAAAATAAAAATTTGTAAAAAAATCCAAAAAAATCGAAGATAGTTTCAATTAAATTTGCTAAAATTTCGTTCATAAAAATTAAAATTTGAAAAAAAATCCAAAAAAATCGAAGATAGTTTCAATTAAATTTGCTAAAATTTCGTTCATAAAAATTAAAATTTTAAAAAAAATCCACAAAAATCGAAGATAGTTTCAATTGAATTTGCTAAAATTTCGATCATAAAAATTAAAATTTGTAAAAAATCCAAAAAAATCGAAGATAGTATCAATTGAATTTGCTAAAATTTCGTTCATAAAAATTAAAATTTTAAAAAAAATCCACAAAAATCGAAGATAGATTCAATTCAATTTGCTAAAATTTCGTTCATAAAAATTAAAATTTGTAAAAAAATCCAAAAAAATCGAAGATAGTTTCAATTAAATTTGCTAAAATTTCGTTCATAAAAATAAAAATTTCTAAAAAAATTCAAAAAAATCGAAGATAGTTTCAATTACATTTGTTAAAATTTCGTTCATAAAAATTAAAATTTGAAAAAAAATCCAAAAAAATCGCAGATATTTTCGACTAAAATTGCTAAAATTTCGTTCATAAAAATTAAAATTTGTAAAAAAATCCAAAAAATCGGAGATAGTTTCAATTAAATTTGCAAAAATTTCGTTCACAAAAATAAAAATTTGAAAAAAAATTAAAAAAAAACGATGATAGTTTCAATTAAATTTGCTAAAATTTCGTTCATGAAAATTAAAATTTTTAAAAAAATCCAAAAAAGTCGAAGATAGTTTCAATTGAATTTGTTAAAATTTCGTTCATAAAAATTAAAATTTGTAAAAAAATCCAAAAAAATCGAAGATAGTTTCAATTAAATTTGCTAAAATTTCGTTCATAAAAATTAAAATTTGTAAAAAAATAAAAAAAAATCGAAGATAGTTTCAATTAAATTTGCTAAAATTTCGATCATAAAAATTAAAATTTGTAAAAAATCAAAAAAATCGAAGATAATTTCGATTAAATTTTCTAAAATTTCGTTCATAAAAATTAAAATTTGTAAAAAATCCCAAAAAATCGAAGATAGATTCAATTAAATTTGCTAAAATTTCGTTCATAAAAATAAAAATTTGTAAAAAAATCCAAAAAAATCGAAGATAGTTTCAATTAAATTTGCTAAAATTTCGTTCATAAAAATTAAAATTTGTAAAAAAATCCAAAAAAATCGAAGATAGTTTCAATTAAATTTGCTAAAATTTCGTTCATAAAAATTAAAATTTTAAAAAAAATCCACAAAAATCGAAGATAGTTTCAATTGAATTTGCTAAAATTTCGATCATAAAAATTAAAATTTGTAAAAAATCCAAAAAAATCGAAGATAGTATCAATTGAATTTGCTAAAATTTCGTTCATAAAAATTAAAATTTTAAAAAAAATCCACAAAAATCGAAGATAGATTCAATTCAATTTGCTAAAATTTCGTTCATAAAAATTAAAATTTGTAAAAAAATCCAAAAAAATCGAAGATAGTTTCAATTAAATTTGCTAAAATTTCGTTCATAAAAATAAAAATTTCTAAAAAAATTAAAAAAAATCGAAGATAGTTTCAATTACATTTGTTAAAATTTCGTTCATAAAAATTAAAATTTGAAAAAAAATCCAAAAAAATCGCAGATATTTTCGAATAAAATTGCTAAAATTTCGTTCATAAAAATTAAAATTTGTAAAAAAATCCAAAAAATCGGAGATAGTTTCAATTAAATTTGCAAAAATTTCGTTCATAAAAATAAAAATTTGAAAAAAAATTAAAAAAAAACGATGATAGTTTCAATTAAATTTGCTAAAATTTCGTTCATGAAAATTAAAATTTTTAAAAAAATCCAAAAAAGTCGAAGATAGTTTCAATTGAATTTGTTAAAATTTCGTTCATAAAAATTAAAATTTGTAAAAAAATCCAAAAAAATCGAAGATAGTTTCAATTAAATTTGCTAAAATTTCGTTCATAAAAATTAAAATTTGTAAAAAAATAAAAAAAAATCGAAGATAGTTTCAATTAAATTTGCTAAAATTTCGATCATAAAAATTAAAATTTGTAAAAAATCAAAAAAATCGAAGATAATTTCGATTAAATTTTCTAAAATTTCGTTCATAAAAATTAAAATTTGTAAAAAATCCCAAAAAATCGAAGATAGATTCAATTAAATTTGCTAAAATTTCGTTCATAAAAATAAAAATTTGTAAAAAAATCAAAAAAAATCGAAGATAGTTTCAATTAAATTTGCTAAATTTTCGTTCATAAAAATTAAAATTTGTAAAAAAATCCAAAAAAATCGAAGATAGTTTCAATTAAATTTGCTAAAATTTCGTTCATAAAAATTAAAATTTTAAAAAAAATCCACAAAAATCGAAGATAGTTTCAATTGAATTTGCTAAAATTTCGATCATAAAAATTAAAATTTGTAAAAAATCCAAAAAAATCGAAGATAGTATCAATTGAATTTGCTAAAATTTCGATCATAAAAATTAAAATTTTTAAAAAAATCCAAAAAATCGAAGATAGTTTCAATTAAATTTGCTAAAATTTCGTTCATAAAAATTAAAATTTGAAAAAAAATCCAAAAAAATAGCAGATAGTTTCGACTAAAATTGCTAAAATTTCGTTCATAAAAATTAAAATTTGTAAAAAAATCCAAAAAATCGGAGATAGTTTCAATTAAATTAGCTAAAATTTCGTTCATAAAAATTAAAATTTTTAAAAAAATCCAAAAAAATCGAAGATAGTTTCAATTGAATTTGCTAAAATTTCGTTCATAAAAATTAAAATTTGTAAAAAAATCCAAAAAATTGAAGATAGTTTCAATTAAATTTGCTAAAATTTCGTTCATAAAAATTAAAATTTGAAAAAAAATCCAAAAAAATCGAAGATAGATTCAATTGAATTTGCTAAAATTTCGTTCATAAAAATTAATATTTGTAAAAAAATTCAAAAAAATCGAAGACAGTTTCAATTAAACTTGCTAAAATTTCGTTCATAAAAATTAAAATTTGAAAAAAATCCAAAAAAATCGAAGATAGATTCAATTAAATTTGCTAAAATTTCGTTCATAAAAATTAAAATTTGAAAAAAAATCCAAAAAAATCGAAGATAGATTCAATTGAATTTGTTAAAATTTCGTTCATAAAAATTAAAATTTGTAAAAAAATCCAAAAAAATCGAAGATAGTTTCAATTAAATTTGCTAAAATTTCGTTCATAAAAATTAAAATTTGTAAAAAAATATAAAAAAATCGAAGATAGTTCCAATTAAATTTGCTGAAATTTCGTTCATAAAAATTAAAATTTGAAAAAAAATAAAAAAAAATCGAAGATAGTTTCAATTAAATTTTGTTATAATTTCGTTCATAAAAATTAAATTTTTTTAAAAAATCCACAAAAATCGAAGATAGTTTCAATTGAATTTGCTAAAATTTTGATCATAAAAATTAAAATTGGTAAAAAATCCAAAAAAATCGAAGATAGTTCCGATTAAATTTGCTAAAATTTCGTTCATAAAAATAAATATTTCTAAAAAAATTCAAAAAAATCGAAGATAGTTTCAATTAAATTTGCAAAAATTTCGATCATAAAAATAAAAATTTGTAAAAAAATTAAAAAAAAACGATGATAGTTTCAATTAAATTTGCTAAAATTTCGTTCATGAAAATTAAAATTTGTAAAAAAATCCAAACAAATCGCAGATAGTTTCAATTGAATTTGTTAAAATTTCGTCCATAAAAATTAAAATTTGTAAAAAAATCCAAAAAAATCGAAGATAGTTTCAATTAAATTAGCTAAAATTTCGTTCATAAAAAAGAAAATTTGTAAAAAAATAAAAAAAAATCGAAGATAGTTTCAATTAAATTTGCTAAAATTTCGTTCATAAAAATTAAAATTTTAAAAAAAATCCACAAAAATCGAAGATAGATTCAATTCAATTTGCTAAAATTTCGTTCATAAAAATTAAAATTTGTAAAAAAATCCAAAAAAATCGAAGATAGTTTCAATTAAATTTGCTAAAATTTCGTTCATAAAAATAAAAATTTCTAAAAAAATTCAAAAAAATCGAAGATAGTTTCAATTAAATTTGTTAAAATTTCGTTCATAAAAATTAAAATTTGAAAAAAAATCCAAAAAAATCGCAGATATTTTCGACTAAAATTGCTAAAATTTCGTTCATAAAAATTAAAATTTGTAAAAAAATCCAAAAAATCGGAGATAGTTTCAATTAAATTTGCAAAAATTTCGTTCATAAAAATAAAAATTTGTAAAAAAATTAAAAAAAAAACGATGATAGTTTCAATTAAATTTGCTAAAATTTCGTTCATGAAAATTAAAATTTTTAAAAAAATCCAAAAAAATCGAAGATAGTTTCAATTGAATTTGTTAAAATTTCGTTCATAAAAATTAAAATTTGTAAAAAAATCCAAAAAAATCGAAGATAGTTTCAATTAAATTTGCTAAAATTTCGTTCATAAAAATTAAAATTTGTAAAAAAATAAAAAAAAATCGAAGATAGTTTCAATTAAATTTGCTAAAATTTCGTTCGTAAAAATTAAAATTTGTAAAAAAATCCAAAAAAAATCGAAGATAGTTTCAACTAAATTTGCTAAAATTTCGTTCATAAAAATTAAAATTTGTAAAAAATCCAAAAAATTTAAGATAGTTTCAATTAAATTTGCTAAAATTTCGTTCATAAAAATTAAAATTTGAAAGAAAAATCCAAAAAAATCGAAGATAGATTCAATTGAATTTGCTAAAATTTCGTTCATAAAAATTAAAATTTGTAAAAAAATCCAAAAAAATCGAAGATAGTTTCAATTAAATTTGCTAAAATTTCGTTCATAAAAATTAAAATTTGAAAAAAATCCAAAAAAATCGAAGATAGTTTCAATTAAGTTTGCTAAAATTTCGTTCATAAAAATTAAAATTTGTAAAAAAATCCAAAAAAATCGAAGATAGTTTCAATTAAATTTGCTAAAGATTCTTTCATAAAAATTAAAAATTTTAAAAAAATCCAAAAAAATCGAAGATAGTTTCAATTGAATTTGCTAAAATTTCGTTCATAAAAATTAAAATTTGTAAAAAAATCCAAACAAATCGAAGATATTTTCAATTAAATTTGCTAAAATTTCGTTCATAAAAATTAAAATTTTTAAAAAAATCCAAAAAAATCGAAGATAGTTTCAATTGAATTTGCTAAAATTTCGTTCATAAAAATTAAAATTTGTAAAAAAATCCAAACAAATCGAAGATAGTTTCAATTGAATTTGCTAAAATTTTGATCATAAAAATTAAAATTGGTAAAAAATCCAAAAAAATCGAAGATAGTTTCAATTAAATTTGCTAAAATTTCGATCATAAAAATTAAAATTTGTAAAAAATCAAAAAAATCGAAGATAATTTCGATTAAATTTTCTAAAATTTCGTTCATAAAAATTAAAATTGGTAAAAAATCCCAAAAAATCGAAGATAGATTCAATTAAATTTGCTAAAATTTCGTTCATAAAAATAAAAATTTGTAAAAAAATCCAAAAAAATCGAAGATAGTTTCAATTAAATTTGCTAAAATTTCGTTCATAAAAATTAAAATTTGTAAAAAAATCCAAAAAAATCGAAGATAGTTTCAATTAAATTTGCTAAAATTTCGTTCATAAAAATTAAAATTTTAAAAAAAATCCACAAAAATCGAAGATAGTTTCAATTGAATTTGCTAAAATTTCGATCATAAAAATTAAAATTTGTAAAAAATCCAAAAAAATCGAAGATAGTATCAATTGAATTTGCTAAAATTTCGATCATAAAAATTAAAATTTTTAAAAAAATCCAAAAAAATCGAAGATAGTTTCAATTAAATTTGCTAAAATTTCGTTCATAAAAATTAAAATTTGAAAAAAAATCCAAAAAAATAGCAGATAGTTTCGACTAAAATTGCTAAAATTTCGTTCATAAAAATTAAAATTTGTAAAAAAATCCAAAAAATCGGAGATAGTTTCAATTAAATTTGCTAAAATTTCGTTCATAAAAATAAAAATTTGTAAAAAAATTAAAAAAATAACGATGATAGTTTCAATTAAATTTTCTAAAATTTCGTTCATGAAAATTAAAATTTTTAAAAAAATCCAAAAAAGTCGAAGATAGTTTCAATTGAATTTGTTAAAATTTCGTTCATAAAAATTAAAATTTGTAAAAAAATCCAAAAAAATCGAAGATAGTATCAATTAAATTTGCTAAAATTTCGTTCATAAAAATTAAAATTTGTAAAAAAATAAAAAAAAATCGAAGATAGTTCCAATTAAATTTGCTGAAATTTCGTTCATAAAAATTAAAATTTGAAAAAAAATAAAAAAAAATCGAAGATAGTTTCAATTAAATTTGCTATAATTTCGTTCATAAAAATTAAATTTTTTTAAAAAATCCACAAAAATCGAAGATAGTTTCAATTGAATTTGCTAAAATTTCGATCATAAAAATTAAAATTGGTAAAAAATCCAAAAAAATCGAAGATAGTTTCAATTAAATTTGCTAAAATTTCGATCACAAAAATTAAAATTGGTAAAAAATCCAAAAAAATCGAAGATAGTTCCGATTAAATTTGCTAAAATTTCGTTCATAAAAATAAAAATTTCTAAAAAAATCCAAAAAAATCGAAGATAGTTTCAATTAAATTTGCTAAAATTTCGTTCCTTAAAAATAAAAATTTCTAAAAAAATTCAAAAAAATCGAAGACAGTTTCAATTAAACTTGCTAAAATTTCGTTCATAAAAATTAAAATTTGAAAAAAATCCAAAAAAATCGAAGATAGATTCAATTAAATTTGCTAAAATTTCGTTCATAAAAATTAAAATTTGAAAAAAAATCCAAAAAAATCGAAGATAGATTCAATTGAATTTGTTAAAATTTCGTTCATAAAAATTAAAATTTGTAAAAAAATCCAAAAAAATCGAAGATAGTTTCAATTAAATTTGCTAAAACTTCGTTCATAAAAATTAAAATTTGTAAAAAAATATAAAAAAATTGAAGATAGTTCCAATTAAATTTGCTGAAATTTCGTTCATAAAAATTAAAATTTGAAAAAAAATAAAAAAAAATCGAAGATAGTTTCAATTAAATTTTGTTATAATTTCGTTCATAAAAATTAAATTTTTTTAAAAAATCCACAAAAATCGAAGATAGTTTCAATTGAATTTGCTAAAATTTTGATCACAAAAATTAAAATTGGTAAAAAATCCAAAAAAATCGAAGATAGTATCAATTGAATTTGCTAAAATTTCGATCATAAAAATTAAAATTTTTAAATAAATCCAAAAAAATCGAAGATAGTTTCAATTAAATTTGCTAAAATTTCGTTCATAAAAATTAAAATTTGAAAAAAAATCCAAAAAAATAGCAGATAGTTTCCACTAAAATTGCTAAAATTTCGTTCATAAAAATTAAAATTTGTAAAAAAATCCAAAAAATCGGAGATAGTTTCAATTAAATTTGCAAAAATTTCGTTCATAAAAATAAAAATTTGTAAAAAAATTAAAAAAAAAACGATGATTGTTTCAATTAAATTTGCTAAAATTTCGTTCATGAAAATTAAAATTTTTAAAAAAATCCAAAAAAGTCGAAGATAGTTTCAATTGAATTTGTTAAAATTTCGTTCATAAAAATTAAAATTTGTAAAAAAATCCAAAAAAATCGAAGATAGTTTCAATTAAATTTGCAAAAATTTCGTTCATAAAAACTAAAATTTGTAAAAAAATAAAAAAAAATCGAAGATAGTTCCAATTAAATTTGCTGAAATTTCGTTCATAAAAATTAAAATTTGAAAAAAAAAAAAAAAAAATCGAAGATAGTTTCAATTAAATTTGCTATAATTTCGTTCATAAAAATTAAATTTTTTTAAAAAATCCACAAAAATCGAAGATAGTTTCAATTGAATTTGCTAAAATTTCGATCATAAAAATTAAAATTGGTAAAAAATCCAAAAAAATCGAAGATAGTTTCAATTAAATTTGCTAAAATTTCGATCATAAAAATTAAAATTTGTAAAAAATCAAAAAAATCGAAGATAATTTCGATTAAATTTTCTAAAATTTCGTTCATAAAAATTAAAATTTGTAAAAAATCCCAAAAAATCGAAGATAGATTCAATTAAATTTGCTAAAATTTCGTTCATAAAAATAAAAATTTGTAAAAAAATCCAAAAAAATCGAAGATAGTTTCAATTAAATTTGCTAAAATTTCGTTCATAAAAATTAAAATTTGTAAAAAAATCCAAAAAAATCGAAGATAGTTTCAATTAAATTTGCTAAAATTTCGTTCATAAAAATTAAAATTTTAAAAAAAATCCACAAAAATCGAAGATAGTTTCAATTGAATTTGCTAAAATTTCGATCATAAAAATTAAAATTTGTAAAAAATCCAAAAAAATCGAAGATAGTATCAATTGAATTTGCTAAAATTTCGTTCATAAAAATTAAAATTTTAAAAAAAATCCACAAAAATCGAAGATAGATTCAATTCAATTTGCTAAAATTTCGTTCATGAAAATTAAAATTTGTAAAAAAATCCAAAAAAATCGAAGATAGTTTCAATTAAATTTGCTAAAATTTCGTTCATAAAAATAAAAATTTCTAAAAAAATTCAAAAAAATCGAAGATAGTTTCAATTACATTTGTTAAAATTTCGTTCATAAAAATTAAAATTTGAAAAAAAATCCAAAAAAATCGCAGATATTTTCGACTAAAATTGCTAAAATTTCGTTCATAAAAATTAAAATTTGTAAAAAAATCCAAAAAATAGGAGATAGTTTCAATTAAATTTGCAAAAATTTCGTTCATAAAAATAAAAATTTGAAAAAAAATTAAAAAAAAAACGATGATAGTTTCAATTAAATTTGCTAAAATTTCGTTCATGAAAATTAAAATTTTTAAAAAAATCCAAAAAAGTCGAAGATAGTTTCAATTGAATTTGTTAAAATTTCGTTCATAAAAATTAAAATTTGTAAAAAAATCCAAAAAAATCGAAGATAGTTTCAATTAAATTTGCTAAAATTTCGTTCATAAAAATTAAAATTTGTAAAAAAATAAAAAAAAATCGAAGATAGTTTCAATTAAATTTGCTAAAATTTCGATCATAAAAATTAAAATTTGTAAAAAATCAAAAAAATCGAAGATAATTTCGATTAAATTTTCTAAAATTTCGTTCATAAAAATTAAAATTTGTAAAAAATCCCAAAAAATCGAAGATAGATTCAATTAAATTTGCTAAAATTTCGTTCATAAAAATAAAAATTTGTAAAAAAATCCAAAAAAATCGAAGATAGTTTCAATTAAATTTGCTAAAATTTCGTTCATAAAAATTAAAATTTGTAAAAAAATCCAAAAAAATCGAAGATAATTTCAATTAAATTTGCTAAAATTTCGTTCATAAAAATTAAAATTTTAAAAAAAATCCACAAAAATCGAAGATAGTTTCAATTGAATTTGCTAAAATTTCGATCATAAAAATTAAAATTTGTAAAAAATCCAAAAAAATCGAAGATAGTATCAATTGAATTTGCTAAAATTTCGTTCATAAAAATTAAAATTTTAAAAAAAATCCACAAAAATCGAAGATAGATTCAATTAAACTTGCTAAAATTTCGTTCATAAAAATTAAAATTTGAAAAAAATCCAAAAAAATCGAAGATAGATTCAATTAAATTTGCTAAAATTTCGTTCATAAAAATTAAAATTTGAAAAAAAATCCAAAAAAATCGAAGATAGATAACAATTGAATTTGTTAAAATTTCGTTCATAAAAATTAAAATTTGTAAAAAAATCCAAAAAAATCGAAGATAGTTTCAATTAAATTTGCTAAAATTTCGTTCATAAAAATTAAAATTTGTAAAAAAATATAAAAAAATCGAAGATAGTTCCAATTAAATTTGCTGAAATTTCGTTCATAAAAATTAAAATTTGAAAAAAAATAAAAAAAAATCGAAGATAGTTTCAATTAAATTTTGTTATAATTTCGTTCAAAAAAATTAAATTTTTTAAAAAATCCACAAAAATCGAAGATAGTTTCAATTGAATTTGCTAAAATTTTGATCATAAAAATTAAAATTGGTAAAAAATCCAAAAAAATCGAAGATAGTTCCGATTAAATTTGCTAAAATTTCGTTCATAAAAATAAAAATTTCTAAAAAAATTCAAAAAAATCGAAGATAGTTTCAATTAAATTTGCAAAAATTTCGATCATAAAAATAAAAATTTGTAAAAAAATTAAAAAAAAACGATGATAGTTTCAATTAAATTTGCTAAAATTTCGTTCATGAAAATTAAAATTTGTAAAAAAATCCAAACAAATCGCAGATAGTTTCAATTGAATTTGTTAAAATTTCGTTCATAAAAATTAAAATTTGTAAAAAAATCCAAAAAAATCGAAGATAGTTTCAATTAAATTAGCTAAAATTTCGTTCATAAAAAAGAAAATTTGTAAAAAAATAAAAAAAAATCGAAGATAGTTTCAATTAAATTTGCTAAAATTTCGTTCATAAAAATTAAAATTTTAAAAAAAATCCACAAAAATCGAAGATAGATTCAATTCAATTTGCAAAAATTTCGTTCATAAAAATTAAAATTTGTAAAAAAATCCAAAAAAATCGAAGATAGTTTCAATTAAATTTGCTAAAATTTCGTTCGTAAAAATTAAAATTTGTAAAAAAATCCAAAAAAAATCGAAGATAGTTTCAACTAAATTTGCTAAAATTTCGTTCATAAAAATTAAAATTTGTAAAAAATCCAAAAAATTTAAGATAGTTTCAATTAAATTTGCTAAAATTTCGTTCATAAAAATTAAAATTTGAAAGAAAAATCCAAAAAAATCGAAGATAGATTCAATTGAATTTGCTAAAATTTCGTTCATAAAAATTAAAATTTGTAAAAAAATCCAAAAAAATCGAAGATAGTTTCAATTAAATTTGCTAAAATTTCGTTCATAAAAATTAAAATTTGAAAAAAATCCAAAAAAATCGAAGATAGTTTCAATTAAGTTTGCTAAAATTTCGTTCATAAAAATTAAAATTTGTAAAAAAATCCAAAAAAATCGAAGATAGTTTCAATTAAATTTGCTAAAGATTCTTTCCTAAAAATTAAAAATTTTAAAAAAATCCAAAAAAATCGAAGATAGTTTCAATTGAATTTGCTAAAATTTCGTTCATAAAAATTAAAATTTGTAAAAAAATCCAAACAAATCGAAGATATTTTCAATTAAATTTGCTAAAATTTCGTTCATAAAAATTAAAATTTTTAAAAAAATCCAAAAAAATCGAAGATAGTTTCAATTGAATTTGCTAAAATTTCGTTCATAAAAATTAAAATTTGTAAAAAAATCCAAACAAATCGAAGATAGTTTCAATTGAATTTGCTAAAATTTTGATCATAAAAATTAAAATTGGTAAAAAATCCAAAAAAATCGAAGATAGTTTCAATTAAATTTGCTAAAATTTCGATCATAAAAATTAAAATTTGTAAAAAATCAAAAAAATCGAAGATAATTTCGATTAAATTTTCTAAAATTTCGTTCATAAAAATTAAAATTTGTAAAAAATCCCAAAAAATCGAAGATAGATTCAATTAAATTTGCTAAAATTTCGTTCATAAAAATAAAAATTTGTAAAAAAATCCAAAAAAATCGAAGATAGTTTCAATTAAATTTGCTAAAATTTCGTTCATAAAAATTAAAATTTGTAAAAAAATCCAAAAAAATCGAAGATAGTTTCAATTAAATTTGCTAAAATTTCGTTCATAAAAATTAAAATTTTAAAAAAAATCCACAAAAATCGAAGATAGTTTCAATTGAATTTGCTAAAATTTCGATCATAAAAATTAAAATTGGTAAAAAATCCAAAAAAATCGAAGATAGTTTCAATTAAATTTGCTAAAATTTCGATCACAAAAATTAAAATTGGTAAAAAATCCAAAAAAATCGAAGATAGTTCCGATTAAATTTGCTAAAATTTCGTTCATAAAAATTAAAATTTTTAAAAAAATCCAAAAAAATCGAAGATAGTTTCAATTGAATTTGCTAAAATTTCGTTCATAAAAATAAAAATTTCTAAAAAAATCCAAAAAAATCGAAGATAGTTTCAATTAAATTTGCTAAAACTTCGTTCATAAAAATTAAAATTTGTAAAAAAATATAAAAAAATCGAAGATAGTTCCAATTAAATTTGCTGAAATTTCGTTCATAAAAATTAAAATTTGAAAAAAAATAAAAAAAAATCGAAGATAGTTTCAATTAAATTTTGTTATAATTTCGTTCATAAAAATTAAATTTTTTTAAAAAATCCACAAAAATCGAAGATAGTTTCAATTGAATTTGCTAAAATTTTGATCATAAAAATTAAAATTGGTAAAAAATCCAAAAAAATCGAAGATAGTATCAATTGAATTTGCTAAAATTTCGATCATAAAAATTAAAATTTTTAAATAAATCCAAAAAAATCGAAGATAGTTTCAATTAAATTTGCTAAAATTTCGTTCATAAAAATTAAAATTTGAAAAAAAATCCAAAAAAATAGCAGATAGTTTCCACTAAAATTGCTAAAATTTCGTTCATAAAAATTAAAATTTGTAAAAAAATCCAAAAAATCGGAGATAGTTTCAATTAAATTTGCAAAAATTTCGTTCATAAAAATAAAAATTTGTAAAAAAATTAAAAAAAAAACGATGATTGTTTCAATTAAATTTGCTAAAATTTCGTTCATGAAAATTAAAATTTTTAAAAAAATCCAAAAAAGTCGAAGATAGTTTCAATTGAATTTGTTAAAATTTCGTTCATAAAAATTAAAATTTGTAAAAAAATCCAAAAAAATCGAAGATAGTTCCGATTAAATTTGCTAAAATTTCGTTCATAAAAATAAAAATTTCTAAAAAATCGAAGATAGTTTCAATTAAATTTGCTAAAATTTCGATCATAAAAATTAAAATTGGTAAAAAATCCAAAAAAATCGAAGATAGTTCCGATTAAATTTGCTAAAATTTCGTTCATAAAAATAAAAATTTCTAAAAAAATCGAAGATAGTTTCAATTAAATTTGCTAAAATTTCGATCATAAAAATTAAAATTTGTAAAAAATCAAAAAAATCGAAGATAATTTCGATTAAATTTTCTAAAATTTCGTTCATAAAAATTAAAATTTGTAAAAAATCCCAAAAAATCGAAGATAGATTCAATTAAATTTGCTAAAATTTCGTTCATAAATATAAAAATTTGTAAAAAATCCAAAAAAATCGAAGATAGTTTCAATTAAATTTGCTAAAATTTCGTTCATAAAAATTAAAATTGTAAAAAAATCCAAAAAAATCGAAGATAGTTTCAATTAAATTTGCTAAAATTTCGTTCATAAAAAATTAAAATTTTAAAAAAAATCCACAAAAATCGAAGATTGTTTCAATTGAATTTGCTAAAATTTCGATCATAAAAATTAAAATTTGTAAAAAATCCAAAAAAATCGAAGATAGTATCAATTGAATTTGCTAAAATTTCGATCATAAAAATTAAAATTTTAAAAAAATCCAAAAAAATCGAAGATAGTTTCAATTAAATTTGCTAAAATTTCGTTCATAAAAATTAAAATTTGAAAAAAAATCCAAAAAAATAGCAGATAGTTTCGACTAAAATTGCTAAAATTTCGTTCATAAAAATTAAAATTTGTAAAAAAATCCAAAAAATAGGAGATAGTTTCAATTAAATTTGCAAAAATTTCGTTCATAAAAATAAAAATTTGTAAAAAAATTAAAAAAAAAAACGATGATAGTTTCAATTAAATTTTCTAAAATTTCGTTCATGAAAATTAAAATTTTTAAAAAAATCCAAAAAAGTCGAAGATAGTTTCAATTGAATTTGTTAAAATTTCGTTCATAAAAATTAAAATTTGTAAAAAAATCCAAAAAAATCGAAGATAGTATCAATTAAATTTGCTAAAATTTCGTTCATAAAAATTAAAATTTGTAAAAAAATAAAAAAAAATCGAAGATAGTTCCAATTAAATTTGCTGAAATTTCGTTCATAAAAATTAAAATTTGAAAAAAAATAAAAAAAAATCGAAGATAGTTTCAATTAAATTTGCTATAATTTCGTTCATAAAAATTAAATTTTTTTAAAAAATCCACAAAAATCGAAGATAGTTTCAATTGAATTTGCTAAAATTTCGATCATAAAAATTAAAATTGGTAAAAAATCCAAAAAAATCGAAGATAGTTTCAATTAAATTTGCTAAAATTTCGATCACAAAAATTAAAATTGGTAAAAAATCCAAAAAAATCGAAGATAGTTCCGATTAAATTTGCTAAAATTTCGTTCATAAAAATAAAAATTTCTAAAAAAATCCAAAAAAATCGAAGATAGTTTCAATTAAATTTGCTAAAATTTCGTTCCTTAAAAATAAAAATTTCTAAAAAAATTCAAAAAAATCGAAGATAGTTTCAATTAAATTAGCTAAAATTTCGTTCATAAAAATTAAAATTTGAAAAAAAATCCAAAAAAATCGCAGATAGTTTCGACTAAAATTGCTAAAATTTCGTTCATAAAAATTAAAATTTGTAAAAAAATCCAAAAAATCGGAGATAGTTTCAATTAAATTTGCTAAAATTTCGTTCATAAAAATTAAAATTTTTAAAAAAATCCAAAAAAATCGAAGATAGTTTCAATTGAATTTGCTAAAATTTCGTTCATAAAAATTAAAATTTGTAAAAAAATCCAAAAAATTGAAGATAGTTTCAATTAAATTTGCTAAAATTTCGTTCATAAAAATTAAAATTTGAAAAAAAATCCAAAAAAATCGAAGATAGATTCAATTGAATTTGCTAAAATTTCGTTCATAAAAATTAATATTTGTAAAAAAATTCAAAAAAATCGAAGACAGTTTCAATTAAACTTGCTAAAATTTCGTTCATAAAAATTAAAATTTGAAAAAAATCCAAAAAAATCGAAGATAGATTCAATTAAATTTGCTAAAATTTCGTTCATAAAAATTAAAATTTGAAAAAAAATCCAAAAAAATCGAAGATAGATTCAATTGAATTTGTTAAAATTTCGTTCATAAAAATTAAAATTTGTAAAAAAATCCAAAAAAATCGAAGATAGTTTCAATTAAATTTGCTAAAACTTCGTTCATAAAAATTAAAATTTGTAAAAAAATATAAAAAAATCGAAGATAGTTCCAATTAAATTTGCTGAAATTTCGTTCATAAAAATTAAAATTTGAAAAAAAATAAAAAAAAATCGAAGATAGTTTCAATTAAATTTTGTTATAATTTCGTTCATAAAAATTAAATTTTTTTAAAAAATCCACAAAAATCGAAGATAGTTTCAATTGAATTTGCTAAAATTTTGATCATAAAAATTAAAATTGGTAAAAAATCCAAAAAAATCGAAGATAGTATCAATTGAATTTGCTAAAATTTCGATCATAAAAATTAAAATTTTTAAATAAATCCAAAAAAATCGAAGATAGTTTCAATTAAATTTGCTAAAATTTCGTTCATAAAAATTAAAATTTGAAAAAAAATCCAAAAAAATAGCAGATAGTTTCCACTAAAATTGCTAAAATTTCGTTCATAAAAATTAAAATTTGTAAAAAAATCCAAAAAATCGGAGA
The DNA here is from genome assembly GCA_963932335.1 of Andrena marginata. NCBI lineage: Eukaryota > Metazoa > Arthropoda > Insecta > Hymenoptera > Andrenidae > Andrena > Andrena marginata. The sequence continues at coordinate 93,567 of CAWVQI010000445.1, read as the reverse complement.
TAGTTTCAATTAAATTTGCAAAAATTTCGTTCATAAAAATAAAAATTTGTAAAAAAATTAAAAAAAAAACGATGATTGTTTCAATTAAATTTGCTAAAATTTCGTTCATAAAAATAAAAATTTCTAAAAAAATCGAAGATAGTTTCAATTAAATTTGCTAAAATTTCGTTCATAAAAATAAAAATTTCTAAAAAAATTCAAAAAAATCGAAGATAGTTTCAATTAAATTTGCTAAAATTTCGTTCATAAAAATTAAAATTTGAAAAAAAATCCAAAAAAATCGCAGATAGTTTCGACTAAAATTGCTAAAATTTCGTTCATAAAAATTAAAATTTGTAAAAAAATCCAAAAAATCGGAGATAGTTTCAATTAAATTTGCTAAAATTTCGTTCATAAAAATTAAAATTTTTAAAAAAATCCAAAAAAATCGAAGATAGTTTCAATTGAATTTGCTAAAATTTCGTTCATAAAAATTAAAATTTGTAAAAAAATCCAAAAAATTGAAGATAGTTTCAATTAAATTTGCTAACATTTCGTTCATAAAAATTAAAATTTGAAAAAAAATCGAAGATAGATTCAATTGAATTTCCTAAAATTTCGTTCATAAAAATTAATATTTGTAAAAAAATTCAAAAAAATCGAAGACAGTTTCAATTAAATTTGCTAAAATTTCGTTCATAAAAATAAAAATTTCTAAAAAAATCCAAAAAAATCGAAGATAGTTTCAATTAAATTTGCTAAAACTTCGTTCATAAAAATTATAATTTGTAAAAAAATCCAAAAAAATCGAAGATAGTTTCAATTAAATTTGCTAAAATTTCGTTCATAAAAATTAAAATTTGTAAAAAAATCCAAAAAAAAACGAAGACAGTTTCAATTAAATTTGCTAAAATTTCGTTCATAAAAATTAAAATTTGAAAAAAATCCAAAAAAATCGAAGATACTTTCAATTAAATTTGCTAAAATTTCGTTCATAAAAATTAAAATTTTTAAAAAAATCCAAAAAAATCGAAGATAGTTTCAATTGAATTTGCTAAAATTTCGTTCATAAAAATTAAAATTTGTAAAAAAATCCAAAAAATTGAAGATAGTTTCAATTAAATTTGCTAAAATTTCGTTCATAAAAATTAAAATTTGAAAAAAAAATCCAAAAAAATCGAAGATAGATTCAATTCAACTTGCTAAAATTTCGTTCATAAAAATTAAAATTTGTAAAAAAATCCAAAAAAATCGAAGATAGTTTCAATTAAATTTGCTAAAATTTCGTTCATAAAAATAAAAATTTCTAAAAAAATTCAAAAAAATCGAAGATAGTTTCAATTAAATTTGTTAAAATTTCGTTCATAAAAATTAAAATTTGAAAAAAAATCCAAAAAAATCGCAGATATTTTCGACTAAAATTGCTAAAATTTCGTTCAAAAAAATTAAAATTTGTTAAAAAATCCAAAAAATCGGAGATAGTTTCAATTAAATTTGCAAAAATTTCGTTCATAAAAATAAAAATTTGTAAAAAAATTAAAAAAAAACGATGATAGTTTCAATTAAATTTGCTAAAATTTCGTTCATGAAAATTAAAATTTTTAAAAAAATCCAAAAAAGTCGAAGATAGTTTCAATTGAATTTGTTAAAATTTCGTTCATAAAAATTAAAATTTGTAAAAAAATCCAAAAAAATCGAAGATAGTTTCAATTAAATTTGCTAAAATTTCGTTCATAAAAATTAAAATTTGTAAAAAAATAAAAAAAAATCGAAGATAGTTTCAATTAAATTTGCTAAAATTTCGTTCGTAAAAATTAAAATTTGTAAAAAAATCCAAAAAAAATCGAAGATAGTTTCAACTAAATTTGCTAAAATTTCGTTCATAAAAATTAAAATTTGTAAAAAATCCAAAAAATTGAAGATAGTTTCAATTAAATTTGCTAAAATTTCGTTCATAAAAATTAAAATTTGAAAGAAAAATCCAAAAAAATCGAAGATAGATTCAATTGAATTTGCTAAAATTTCGTTCATAAAAATTAAAATTTGTAAAAAAATCCAAAAAAATCGAAGATAGTTTCAATTAAATTTGCTAAAATTTCGTTCATAAAAATTAAAATTTGAAAAAAATCCAAAAAAATCGAAGATAGTTTCAATTAAGTTTGCTAAAATTTCGTTCATAAAAATTAAAATTTGTAAAAAAATCCAAACAAATCGAAGATAGTTTCAATTGAATTTGCTAAAATTTTGATCATAAAAATTAAAATTGGTAAAAAATCCAAAAAAATCGAAGATAGTTCCGATTAAATTTGCTAAAATTTCGTTCATAAAAATAAAAATTTCTAAAAAAATCCAAAAATATCGAAGATAGTTTCAATTAAATTTGCAAAAATTTCGATCATAAAAATAAAAATTTGTAAAAAAATTAAAAAAAAACGATGATAGTTTCAATTAAATTTGCTAAAATTTCGTTCATGAAAATTAAAATTTGTAAAAAAATCCAAACAAATCGTAGATAGTTTCAATTGAATTTGTTAAAATTTCGTTCATAAAAATTAAAATTTGTAAAAAAATCCAAAAAAATCGAAGATAGTTTCAATTAAATTTGCTAAAATTTCGTTCATAAAAATTAAAATTTGAAAGAAAAATCCAAAAAAATCGAAGATAGATTCAATTGAATTTGCTAAAATTTCGTTCATAAAAATTAAAATTTGTAAAAAAATCCAAAAAAATCGAAGATAGTTTCAATTAAATTTGCTAAAATTTCGTTCATAAAAATTAAAATTTGAAAAAAATCCAAAAAAATCGAAGATAGTTTCAATTAAGTTTGCTAAAATTTCGTTCATAAAAATTAAAATTTGTAAAAAAATCCAAACAAATCGAAGATAGTTTCAATTGAATTTGCTAAAATTTTGATCATAAAAATTAAAATTGGTAAAAAATCCAAAAAAATCGAAGATAGTTCCGATTAAATTTGCTAAAATTTCGTTCATAAAAATAAAAATTTCTAAAAAAATCCAAAAATATCGAAGATAGTTTCAATTAAATTTGCAAAAATTTCGATCATAAAAATAAAAATTTGTAAAAAAATTAAAAAAAAACGATGATAGTTTCAATTAAATTTGCTAAAATTTCGTTCATGAAAATTAAAATTTGTAAAAAAATCCAAACAAATCGAAGATAGTTTCAATTGAATTTGTTAAAATTTCGTTCATAAAAATTAAAATTTGTAAAAAAATCCAAAAAAATCGAAGATAGTTTCAATTAAATTTGCTAAAATTTCGTTCATAAAAATTAAAATTTGTAAAAAAATAAAAAAAAATCGAAGATAGTTTCAATTAAATTTGCTAAAATTTCGTTCATAAAAATTAAAATTTTAAAAAAAATCCACAAAAATCGAAGATAGTTTCAATTGAATTTGCTAAAACTTCGATCATAAAAATTAAAATTTGTAAAAAATCCAAAAAAATCGAAGATAGTTTCAATTAAATTTGCTAAAATTTCGATCATAAAAATTAAAATTTGTAAAAAATCAAAAAAATCGAAGATAATTTCGATTAAATTTTCTAAAATTTCGTTCATAAAAATTAAAATTTTTAAAAAAATCCAAAAAAATCGAAGATAGTTTCAATTGAATTTGCTAAAATTTCGTTCATAAAAATTAAAATTTGTAAAAAAATCCAAACAAATCGAAGATATTTTCAATTAAATTTGCTAAAATTTCGTTCATAAAAATTAAAATTTTTAAAACAATCCAAAAAAATCGAAGATAGTTTCATTTGAATTTGCTAAAATTTCGTTCATAAAATTTAAAATTTGTTAAAAAATCCAAACAAATCGAAGATAGTTTCAATTAAATTTGCTATAATTTCGTTCATAAAAATTAAATTTTTTTAAAAAATCCACAAAAATCGAAGATAGTTTCAATTGAATTTGCTAAAATTTTGATCATAAAAATTAAAATTGGTAAAAAATCCAAAAAAATCGAAGATAGTTCCGATTAAATTTGCTAAAATTTCGTTCATAAAAATAAAAATTTGTAAAAAAATCCAAAAAAGTCGAAGATAGTTTCAATTGAATTTGTTAAAATTTCGTTCATAAAAATTAAAATTTGTAAAAAAATCCAAAAAAATCGAAGATAGTTTCAATTGAATTTGCTAAAACTTCGATCATAAAAATTAAAATTTGTAAAAAATCCAAAAAAATCGAACATAGTTTCAATTAAATTTGCTAAAATTTCGATCATAAAAATTAAAATTTGTAAAAAATCAAAAAAATCTAAGATAATTTCGATTAAATTTTCTAAAATTTCGTTCATAAAAAATAAAATTTGTAAAAAATCCCAAAAAATCGAAGATAGATTCAATTAAATTTGCTAAAATTTCGTTCATAAAAATAAAAATTTGTAAAAAAATCCAAAAAAATCGAAGATAGTTTCAATTAAATTTGCTAAAATTTCGTTCATAAAAATTAAAATTTGTAAAAAAATCCAAACAAATCGAAGACAGTTTCAATTAAATTTGTTAAATTTCGTTCATAAAAATTAAAATTTTTAAAAAAATCGAAGATAGTTTCAATTGAATTTGCTAAAATTTCGTTCATAAAAATTAAAATTTGTAAAAAAATCCAAACAAATCGAAGATAGTTTCAATTAAATTTGCTAAAATTTCGTTCATAAAAAATAAAATTTTTAAAAAAATCCACAAAAATCGAAGATAGTTTCAATTGAATTTGCTAAAATTTCGATCATAAAAATTAAAATTTGTAAAAAATCCAAAAAAAATCGAAGATAGTATCAATTGAATTTGCTAAAATTTCGATCATAAAAATTAAAATTTTTAAAAAAATCCAAAAAAATCGAAGATAGTTTCAATTAAATTTGCTAAAATTTCGTTCATAAAAATTAAAATTTTAAAAAAAATCCACAAAAATCGAAGATAGTTTCAATTGAATTTGCTAAAACTTCGATCATAAAAATTAAAATTTGTAAAAAATCCAAAAAAATCGAAGATAGTTTCAATTAAATTTGCTAAAATTTCGTTCATAAAAATTAAAATTTGTAAAAAAATCAAAAAAAAATCGAAGATAGTTTCAACTAAATTTGCTAAAATTTCGTTCATAAAAATTAAAATTTGTAAAAAATCCAAAAAATTGAAGATAGTTTCAATTAAATTTGCTAAAATTTCGTTCATAAAAATTAAAATTTGAAAGAAAAATCCAAAAAAATCGAAGATAGATTCAGTTAAATTTGCTAAAATTTCGTTCATAAAAATTAAAATTTTAAAAAAAATCTACAAAAATCGAAGATAGTTTCAATTGAATTTGCTAAAATTTCGATCATAAAAATTAAAATTTGTAAAAAATCCAAAAAAAATCGAAGATAGTATCAATTGAATTTGCTAAAATTTCGATCATAAAAATTAAAATTTTTAAAAAAATCCAAAAAAATCGAAGATAGTTTCAATTAAATTTGCTAAAATTTCGTTCATAAAAATTAAAATTTGAAAAAAAATCCAAAAAAATCGCATATAGTTTCGACTAAAATTGCTAAAATTTCGTTCATAAAAATTAAAATTTGTAAAAAAATCCAAAAAATCGGAGATAGTTTCAATTAAATTTGCAAAAATTTCGTTCATAAAAATAAAAATTTGTAAAAAAATTAAAAAAAAAAACGATGATAGTTTCAATTAAATTTGCTAAAATTTCGTTCATGAAAATTAAAATTTTTAAAAAAATCCAAAAAAGTCGAAGATAGTTTCAATTAAATTTGCTAAAATTTCGTTCATAAAAATTAAAATTTTTAAAAAAATCCAAAAAAATCGAAGATAGTTTCAATTAAATTTGCTAAAATTTCGTTCATAAAAATTAAAATTTGAAAAAAAATCCAAAAAAATCGAAGATAGTTTCAATTGAATTTGCTAAAATTTCGTTCATAAAAATTAAAATTTGTAAAAAAATCCAAACAAATCGAAGACAGTTTCAATTAAATTTGCTAAAATTTCGTTCATAAAAATTAAAATTTTTTAAAAAATCCACAAAAATCGAAGATAGTTTCAATTGAATTTGCTAAAATTTCGATCATAAAAATTAAAATTGGTAAAAAGTCCAAAAAAATCGAAGATAGTTCCGATTAAATTTGCTAAAATTTCGTTCATAAAAAAAAAATTTCTAAAAAAATCCAAAAAAATCGAAGATAGTTTCAATTAAATTTGCTAAAATTTCGTTCATAAAAATAAAAATTTCAAAAAAATTCAAAAAAATCGAAGATAGTTTCAATTAAATTTGTTAAAATTTCGTTCATAAAAATTAAAATTTTTAAAAAAATCCAAAAAAGTCGAAGATAGTTTCAATTAAATTTGCTAAAATTTCGTTCATAAAAATTATTAAAATTTTTAAAAAAATCCAAAAAAATCGAAGATAGTTTCAATTGAATTTGCTAAAATTTCGTTCATAAAAATTAAAATTTGTTAAAAATCCAAAAAAATCGAAGATAGTTTCAATTAAATTTGCTGAAATTTCGTTCATAAAAATTAAAATTTGAAAAAAAATAAAAAAAAATCGAAGATAGTTTCAATTAAATTTGCTATAATTTCGTTCATAAAAATTAAATTTTTTTAAAAAATCCACAAAAATCGAAGATATTTTCAATTAAATTTGTTAAAATTTCGTTCATAAAAATTAAATTTTGAAAAAAAATCCAAAAAAATCGAAGATATTTTCGACTAAAATTGCTAAAATTTCGTTCATAAAAATTAAAATTTGTAAAAAAATCCAAAAAATCGGAGATAGTTTCAATTAAATTTGCAAAAATTTCGTTCATAAAAATAAAAATTTGTAAAAAAATTTAAAAAAAAACGATGATAGTTTCAATTAAATTTGCTAAAATTTCGTTCATGAAAATTAAAATTTTTAAAAAATCCAAAAAAGTCGAAGATAGTTTCAATTGAATTTGTTATAATTTCGTTCATAAAAATTAAAATTTGTAAAATAATCCAAAAAAATCGAAGATAGTTTCAATTAAATTTGCTAAAATTTCGTTCATAAAAATTAAAATTTGTAAAAAAATAAAAAAAATTCGAAGATAGTTTCAATTAAATTTGCTAAAATTTCGTTCATAAAAATTAAAATTTGAATAAAAATCCAAAAAAATAGCAGATAGTTTCGACTAAAATTGCTAAAATTTCGTTCATAAAAATTAAAATTTGTAAAAAAATCCAAAAAATCGGAGATAGTTTCAATTAAATTTGCAAAAATTTCGTTCATAAAAATAAAAATTTGTAAAAAAATTAAAAAAAAAACGATGATAGTTTCAATTAAATTTTCTAAAATTTCGTTCATGAAAATTAAAATTTTTAAAAAATCCAAAAAAGTCGAAGATAGTTTCAATTGAATTTGTTAAAATTTCGTTCATAAAAATTAAAATTTGTAAAAAAATCCAAAAAAATCGAAGATAGTATCAATTAAATTTGCTAAAATTTCGTTCATAAAAATTAAAATTTGTAAAAAAATAAAAAAAAATCGAAGATAGTTCCAATTAAATTTGCTGAAATTTCGTTCATAAAAATTAAAATTTGAAAAAAAATAAAAAAAAATCGAAGATAGTTTCAATTAAATTTGCTATAATTTCGTTCATAAAAATTAAATTTTTTTAAAAAATCCACAAAAATCGAAGATAGTTTCAATTGAATTTGCTAAAATTTCGATCATAAAAATTAAAATTGGTAAAAAATCCAAAAAAATCGAAGATAGTTTCAATTAAATTTGCTAAAATTTCGATCATAAAAATTAAAATTGGTAAAAAATCCAAAAAATCGAAGATAGTTCCGATTAAATTTGTTAAAATTTCGTTCATAAAAATAAAAATTTCTAAAAAAATCCAAAAAAATCGAAGATAGTTTCAATTAAATTTGCCAAAATTTCGTTCCTTAAAAATAAAAATCTCTAAAAAAATTCAAAAAAATCGAAGATAGTTTCAATTAAATTAGCTAAAATTTCGTTCATAAAAATTAAAATTTGAAAAAAAATCCAAAAAAATCGCAGATAGTTTCGACTAAAATTGCTAAAATTTCGTTCATAAAAATTAAAATTTGTAAAAAAATCCAAAAAATCGGAGATAGTTTCAATTAAATTTGCTAAAATTTCGTTCATAAAAATTAAAATTTTTAAAAAAATCCAAAAAAATCGAAGATAGTTTCAATTGAATTTGCTTAAATTTCGTTCATAAAAATTAAAATTTGTAAAAAAATCCAAAAAATTGAAGATAGTTTCAATTAAATTTGCTAAAATTTCGTTCATAAAAATTAAAATTTGAAAAAAAATCCAAAAAAATCGAAGATAGATTCAATTGAATTTGCTAAAACTTCGATCATAACAATTAAAATTTGTAAAAAATCCAAAAAAATCGAAGATAGTTTTAATTAAATTTGCTAAAATTTCGATCATAAAAATTAAAATTTGTAAAAAATCAAAAAAATCTAAGATAATTTCGATTAAATTTTCTAAAATTTCGTTCATAAAAAATAAAATTTGTAAAAAATCCCAAAAAATCGAAGATAGATTCAATTAAATTTGCTAAAATTTCGTTCATAAAAATAAAAATTTGTAAAAAAATCCAAAAAAATCGAAGATAGTTTCAATTAAATTTGCTAAAATTTCGTTCATAAAAATTAAAATTTGTAAAAAAATCCAAACAAATCGAAGACAGTTTCAATTAAATTTGCTAAAATTTCGTTCATAAAAATTAAAATTTTATAAAAAATCCACAAAAATCGAAGATAGTTTCAATTGAATTTGCTAAAACTTCGATCATAAAAATTAAAATTTGTAAAAAATCCAAAAAAATCGAAGATAGTTTCAATTAAATTTGCTAAAATTTCGATCATAAAAATTAAAATTTGTAAAAAATCAAAAAAATCGAAGATAATTTCGATTAAATTTTCTAAAATTTCGTTCATAAAAATTAAAATTTTTAAAAAAATCCAAAAAAATCGAAGATAGTTTCAATTGAATTTGCTAAAATTTCGTTCATAAAAATTAAAATTTGTAAAAAAATCCAAACAAATCGAAGATATTTTCAATTAAATTTGCTAAAATTTCGTTCATAAAAATTAAAATTTTTAAAAAAATCCAAAAAAATCGAAGATAGTTTCATTTGAATTTGCTAAAATTTCGTTCATAAAATTTAAAATTTGTAAAAAAATCCAAACAAATCGAAGATAGTTTCAATTAAATTTGCTATAATTTCGTTCATAAAAATTAAATTTTTTTAAAAAATCCACAAAAATCGAATATAGTTTCAATTGAATTTGCTAAAATTTTGATCATAAAAATTAAAATTGGTAAAAAATCCAAAAAAATCGAAGATAGTTCCGATTAAATTTGCTAAAATTTCGTTCATAAAAATAAAAATTTGTAAAAAAATCCAAAAAAATCGAAGATAGTTTCAATTAAATTTGCTAAAATTTCGTTCATAAAAATTAAAATTTGTAAAAAAATAAAAAAAAATCGAAGATAGTTTCAATTAAATTTGCTAAAATTTCGTTCATAAAAATTAAAATTTTAAAAAAATTCCAAACAAATCGAAGATAGTTTCAATTGAATTTGCTAAAACTTCGATCATAAAAATTAAAATTTGTAGAAAATCCAAAAAAATCGAAGATAGTTTCAATTAAATTTGCTAAAATTTCGATCATAAAAATTAAAATTTGTAAAAAATCAAAAAAATCTAAGATAATTTCGATTAAATTTTCTAAAATTTCGTTCATAAAAAATAAAATTTGTAAAAAATCCCAAAAAATCGAAGATAGATTCAATTAAATTTGCTAAAATTTCGTTCATAAAAATAAAAATTTGTAAAAAAATCCAAAAAAAATCGAAGATAGTTTCAATTAAATTTGCTAAAATTTCGTTCATAAAAATTAAAATTTGTAAAAAAATCCAAACAAATCGAAGACAGTTTCAATTAAATTTGCAAAAATTTCGTTCATAAAAATTAAAATTTTTAAAAAAATCGAAGATAGTTTCAATTGAATTTGCTAAAATTTCGTTCATAAAAATTAAAATTTGTAAAAAAATCCAAACAAATCGAAGATAGTTTCAATTAAATTTGCTAAAATTTCGTTCATAAAAAATAAAATTTTTAAAAAAATCCAAAAAATCGAAGATAGTTTCAATTGAATTTGCTAAAAATTCGTTCATAAAAATTAAAATTTGTAAAAAATCCAAAAAAATCGAAGATAGTTCCGATTAAATTTGCTAAAATTTCGTTCATACAAATTAAAATTTGTAAATAATCAAAAAAAAATCGAAGATAGTTTCAATTAAATTTGCTACAATTTCGTTCATAAAAATTAAAATTTGTAAAAAATCAAAAAAAATCGAAGATAGTTTCAATTTAATTTGCTAAAATTTCGTTCATAAAAATTAAAATTTGTAAAAAAATCCAAAAAAATCGAAGATAGTTTAAATTGAATTTGCTAAAATTTCGTTCATAAAAATTAAAATTTGTTAAAAATCCAAAAAAATCGAAGATAGTTTCAATTAAATTTGCTAAAATTTCGTTCATAAAAATTAAAATTTTAAAAAAAATCCACAAAAATCGAGGGATAGTTTCAATTGAATTTGCTAAAACTTCGATCATAAAAATTAAAATTTGTAAAAAATCCAAAAAAATCGAAGATAGTTTCAATTAAATTTGCTAAAATTTCGATCATAAAAATTAAAATTTGTAAAAAATCAAAAAAATCGAAGATAATTTCGATTAAATTTTCTAAAATTTCGTTCATAAAAATTAAAATTTGTAAAAAATCCCAAAAAATCGAAGATAGATTCAATTAAATTTGCTAAAATTTCGTTCATAAAAATAAAAATTTGTAAAAAAATCCAAAAAAATCGAAGATAGTTTCAATTAAATTTGCTATAATTTCGTTCATAAAAATTAAATTTTTTTAAAAAATCCACAAAAATCGAAGATATTTTCAATTAAATTTGTTAAAATTTCGTTCATAAAAATTAAATTTTGAAAAAAAATCCAAAAAAATAGCAGATAGTTTCGACTAAAATTGCTAAAATTTCGTTCATAAAAATTAAAATTTGTAAAAAAATCCAAAAAATCGGAGATAGTTTCAATTAAATTTGCAAAAATTTCGTTCATAAAAATAAAAATTTGTAAAAAAATTAAAAAAAAAAACGATGATAGTTTCAATTAAATTTGCTAAAATTTCGTTCATGAAAATTAAAATTTTTAAAAAAATCCAAAAAAGTCGAAGATAGTTTCAATTAAATTTGCTAAAATTTCGTTCATAAAAATTAAAATTTTTAAAAAAATCCAAAAAAATCGAAGATAGTTTCAATTAAATTTGCTAAAATTTCGTTCATAAAAATTAAAATTTGAAAAAAAATCCAAAAAAATCGCAGATAGTTTCGACTAAAATTGCTAAAATTTCGTTCATAAAAATTAAAATTTGTAAAAAAATCCAAAAAATCGGAGATAGTTTCAATTAAATTTGCAAAAATTTCGTTCATAAAAATAAAAATTTGTAAAAAAATTAAAAAAAAAAACGATGATAGTTTCAATTAAATTTGCTAAAATTTCGTTCATGAAAATTAAAATTTTTAAAAAAATCCAAAAAAGTCGAAGATAGTTTCAATTAAATTTGCTAAAATTTCGTTCATAAAAATTAAAATTTTTAAAAAAATCCAAAAAAATCGAAGATAGTTTCAATTAAATTTGCTAAAATTTCGTTCATAAAAATTAAAATTTGAAAAAAAATCCAAAAAAATCGAAGATAGTTTCAATTGAATTTGCTAAAATTTCGTTCATAAAAATTAAAATTTGTAAAAAAATCCAAACAAATCGAAGACAGTTTCAATTAAATTTGCTAAAATTTCGTTCATAAAAATTAAAATTTTTTAAAAAATCCACAAAAATCGAAGATAGTTTCAATTGAATTTGCTAAAATTTCGATCATAAAAATTAAAATTTGTAAAAAATCCAAAAAAAATCGAAGATAGTATCAATTGAATTTGCTAAAATTTCGATCATAAAAATTAAAATTTTTAAAAAAATCCAAAAAAATCGAAGATAGTTTCAATTAAATTTGCTAAAATTTCGTTCATAAAAATTAAAATTTTAAAAAAAATCCACAAAAATCGAAGATAGTTTCAATTGAATTTGCTAAAACTTCGATCATAAAAATTAAAATTTGTAAAAAATCCAAAAAAATCGAAGATAGTTTCAATTAAATTTGCTAAAATTTCGTTCATAAAAATTAAAATTTGTAAAAAAATCAAAAAAAAATCGAAGATAGTTTCAACTAAATTTGCTAAAATTTCGTTCATAAAAATTAAAATTTGTAAAAAATCCAAAAAATTGAAGATAGTTTCAATTAAATTTGCTAAAATTTCGTTCATAAAAATTAAAATTTGAAAGAAAAATCCAAAAAAATCGAAGATAGATTCAGTTAAATTTGCTAAAATTTCGTTCATAAAAATTAAAATTTTAAAAAAAATCTACAAAAATCGAAGATAGTTTCAATTGAATTTGCTAAAATTTCGATCATAAAAATTAAAATTTGTAAAAAATCCAAAAAAAATCGAAGATAGTATCAATTGAATTTGCTAAAATTTCGATCATAAAAATTAAAATTTTTAAAAAAATCCAAAAAAATCGAAGATAGTTTCAATTAAATTTGCTAAAATTTCGTTCATAAAAATTAAAATTTGAAAAAAAATCCAAAAAAATCGCATATAGTTTCGACTAAAATTGCTAAAATTTCGTTCATAAAAATTAAAATTTGTAAAAAAATCCAAAAAATCGGAGATAGTTTCAATTAAATTTGCAAAAATTTCGTTCATAAAAATAAAAATTTGTAAAAAAATTAAAAAAAAAAACGATGATAGTTTCAATTAAATTTGCTAAAATTTCGTTCATGAAAATTAAAATTTTTAAAAAAATCCAAAAAAGTCGAAGATAGTTTCAATTAAATTTGCTAAAATTTCGTTCATAAAAATTAAAATTTTTAAAAAAATCCAAAAAAATCGAAGATAGTTTCAATTAAATTTGCTAAAATTTCGTTCATAAAAATTAAAATTTGAAAAAAAATCCAAAAAAATCGAAGATAGTTTCAATTGAATTTGCTAAAATTTCGTTCATAAAAATTAAAATTTGTAAAAAAATCCAAACAAATCGAAGACAGTTTCAATTAAATTTGCTAAAATTTCGTTCATAAAAATTAAAATTTTTTAAAAAATCCACAAAAATCGAAGATAGTTTCAATTGAATTTGCTAAAATTTCGATCATAAAAATTAAAATTGGTAAAAAGTCCAAAAAAATCGAAGATAGTTCCGATTAAATTTGCTAAAATTTCGTTCATAAAAAAAAAATTTCTAAAAAAATCCAAAAAAATCGAAGATAGTTTCAATTAAATTTGCTAAAATTTCGTTCATAAAAATAAAAATTTCAAAAAAATTCAAAAAAATCGAAGATAGTTTCAATTAAATTTGTTAAAATTTCGTTCATAAAAATTAAAATTTTTAAAAAAATCCAAAAAAGTCGAAGATAGTTTCAATTAAATTTGCTAAAATTTCGTTCATAAAAATTAAAATTTTTAAAAAAATCCAAAAAAATCGAAGATAGTTTCAATTGAATTTGCTAAAATTTCGTTCATAAAAATTAAAATTTGTTAAAAATCCAAAAAAATCGAAGATAGTTTCAATTAAATTTGCTGAAATTTCGTTCATAAAAATTAAAATTTGAAAAAAAATAAAAAAAAATCGAAGATAGTTTCAATTAAATTTGCTATAATTTCGTTCATAAAAATTAAATTTTTTTAAAAAATCCACAAAAATCGAAGATATTTTCAATTAAATTTGTTAAAATTTCGTTCATAAAAATTAAATTTTGAAAAAAAATCCAAAAAAATCGAAGATATTTTCGACTAAAATTGCTAAAATTTCGTTCATAAAAATTAAAATTTGTAAAAAAATCCAAAAAATCGGAGATAGTTTCAATTAAATTTGCAAAAATTTCGTTCATAAAAATAAAAATTTGTAAAAAAATTTAAAAAAAAACGATGATAGTTTCAATTAAATTTGCTAAAATTTCGTTCATGAAAATTAAAATTTTTAAAAAAATCCAAAAAAGTCGAAGATAGTTTCAATTGAATTTGTTATAATTTCGTTCATAAAAATTAAAATTTGTAAAATAATCCAAAAAAATCGAAGATAGTTTCAATTAAATTTGCTAAAATTTCGTTCATAAAAATTAAAATTTGTAAAAAAATAAAAAAAATTCGAAGATAGTTTCAATTAAATTTGCTAAAATTTCGTTCATAAAAATTAAAATTTGAATAAAAATCCAAAAAAATAGCAGATAGTTTCGACTAAAATTGCTAAAATTTCGTTCATAAAAATTAAAATTTGTAAAAAAATCCAAAAAATCGGAGATAGTTTCAATTAAATTTGCAAAAATTTCGTTCATAAAAATAAAAATTTGTAAAAAAATTAAAAAAAAAACGATGATAGTTTCAATTAAATTTTCTAAAATTTCGTTCATGAAAATTAAAATTTTTAAAAAAATCCAAAAAAGTCGAAGATAGTTTCAATTGAATTTGTTAAAATTTCGTTCATAAAAATTAAAATTTGTAAAAAAATCCAAAAAAATCGAAGATAGTATCAATTAAATTTGCTAAAATTTCGTTCATAAAAATTAAAATTTGTAAAAAAATAAAAAAAAATCGAAGATAGTTCCAATTAAATTTGCTGAAATTTCGTTCATAAAAATTAAAATTTGAAAAAAAATAAAAAAAAATCGAAGATAGTTTCAATTAAATTTGCTATAATTTCGTTCATAAAAATTAAATTTTTTTAAAAAATCCACAAAAATCGAAGATAGTTTCAATTGAATTTGCTAAAATTTCGATCATAAAAATTAAAATTGGTAAAAAATCCAAAAAAATCGAAGATAGTTTCAATTAAATTTGCTAAAATTTCGATCATAAAAATTAAAATTGGTAAAAAATCCAAAAAAATCGAAGATAGTTCCGATTAAATTTGCTAAAATTTCGTTCATAAAAATAAAAATTTCTAAAAAAATCCAAAAAAATCGAAGATAGTTTCAATTAAATTTGCCAAAATTTCGTTCCTTAAAAATAAAAATTTCTAAAAAAATTCAAAAAAATCGAAGATAGTTTCAATTAAATTAGCTAAAATTTCGTTCATAAAAATTAAAATTTGAAAAAAAATCCAAAAAAATCGCAGATAGTTTCGACTAAAATTGCTAAAATTTCGTTCATAAAAATTAAAATTTGTAAAAAAATCCAAAAAATCGGAGATAGTTTCAATTAAATTTGCTAAAATTTCGTTCATAAAAATTAAAATTTTTAAAAAAATCCAAAAAAATCGAAGATAGTTTCAATTGAATTTGCTAAAATTTCGTTCATAAAAATTAAAATTTGTAAAAAAATCCAAAAAATTGAAGATAGTTTCAATTAAATTTGCTAAAATTTCGTTCATAAAAATTAAAATTTGAAAAAAAATCCAAAAAAATCGAAGATAGATTCAATTGAATTTGCTAAAACTTCGATCATAACAATTAAAATTTGTAAAAAATCCAAAAAAATCGAAGATAGTTTCAATTAAATTTGCTAAAATTTCGATCATAAAAATTAAAATTTGTAAAAAATCAAAAAAATCGAAGATAATTTCGATTAAATTTTCTAAAATTTCGTTCATAAAAATTAAAATTTGTAAAAAATCCCAAAAAATCGAAGATAGATTCAATTAAATTTGCTAAAATTTCGTTCATAAAAATAAAAATTTGTAAAAAAATCCAAAAAAATCGAAGATAGTTTCAATTAAATTTGCTAAAATTTCGTTCATAAAAATTAAAATTTTTAAAAAAATCCAAAAAAATCGAAGATAGTTTCAATTGAATTTGCTAAAATTTCGTTCATAAAAATTAAAATTTGTAAAAAAATCCAAAAAATTGAAGATAGTTTCAATTGAATTTGCTAAAACTTCGATCATAAAAATTAAAATTTGTAAAAAATCCAAAAAAATCGAAGATAGTTTTAATTAAATTTGCTAAAATTTCGATCATAAAAAATAAAATTTGTAAAAAATCAAAAAAATCTAAGATAATTTCGATTAAATTTTCTAAAATTTCGTTCATAAAAAATAAAATTTGTAAAAAATCCCAAAAAATCGAAGATAGATTCAATTAAATTTGCTAAAATTTCGTTCATAAAAATAAAAATTTGTAAAAAAATCCAAAAAAATCGAAGATAGTTTCAATTAAATTTGCTAAAATTTCGTTCATAAAAATTAAAATTTGTAAAAAAATCCAAACAAATCGAAGACAGTTTCAATTAAATTTGCTAAAATTTCGTTCATAAAAATTAAAATTTTATAAAAAATCCACAAAAATCGAAGATAGTTTCAATTGAATTTGCTAAAACTTCGATCATAAAAATTAAAATTTGTAAAAAATCCAAAAAAATCGAAGATAGTTTCAATTAAATTTGCTAAAATTTCGATCATAAAAATTAAAATTTGTAAAAAATCAAAAAAATCGAAGATAATTTCGATTAAATTTTCTAAAATTTCGTTCATAAAAATTAAAATTTTTAAAAAAATCCAAAAAAATCGAAGATAGTTTCAATTGAATTTGCTAAAATTTCGTTCATAAAAATTAAAATTTGTAAAAAAATCCAAACAAATCGAAGATATTTTCAATTAAATTTGCTAAAATTTCGTTCATAAAAATTAAAATTTTTAAAAAAATCCAAAAAAATCGAAGATAGTTTCATTTGAATTTGCTAAAATTTCGTTCATAAAATTTAAAATTTGTAAAAAAATCCAAACAAATCGAAGATAGTTTCAATTAAATTTGCTAAAATTTCGTTCATAAAAAATAAAATTTTTAAAAAAATCCAAAAAATCGAAGATAGTTTCAATTGAATTTGCTAAAAATTCGTTCATAAAAATTAAAATTTGTAAAAAATCCAAAAAAATCGAAGATAGTTCCGATTAAATTTGCTAAAATTTCGTTCATACAAATTAAAATTTGTAAATAATCAAAAAAAAATCGAAGATAGTTTCAATTAAATTTGCTACAATTTCGTTCATAAAAATTAAAATTTGTAAAAAATCCAAAAAAATCGAAGATAGTTTCAATTTAATTTGCTAAAATTTCGTTCATAAAAATTAAAATTTGTAAAAAAATCCAAAAAAATCGAAGATAGTTTAAATTGAATTTGCTAAAATTTCGTTCATAAAAATTAAAATTTGTTAAAAATCCAAAAAAATCGAAGATAGTTTCAATTAAATTTGCTAAAATTTCGTTCATAAAAATTAAAATTTTAAAAAAAATCCACAAAAATCGAGGGATAGTTTCAATTGAATTTGCTAAAACTTCGATCATAAAAATTAAAATTTGTAAAAAATCCAAAAAAATCGAAGATAGTTTCAATTGAATTTGCTAAAATTTCGATCATAAAAATTAAAATTGGTAAAAAATCCAAAAAAATCGAAGATAGTTTCAATTAAATTTGCTAAAATTTCGATCATAAAAATTAAAATTGGTAAAAAATCCAAAAAAATCGAAGATAGTTCCGATTATATTTGCTAAAATTTCGTTCATAAAAATAAAAATTTCTAAAAAAATCCAAAAAAATCGAAGATAGTTTCAATTAAATTTGCTAAAATTTCGTTCCTTAAAAATAAAAATTTCTAAAAAAATTCAAAAAAATCGAAGATAGTTTCAATTAAATTTTCTAAAATTTCGTTCATGAAAATTAAAATTTTTAAAAAAATCCAAAAAAGTCGAAGATAGTTTCAATTGAATTTGTTAAAATTTCGTTCATAAAAATTAAAATTTGTAAAAAAATCCAAAAAAATCGAAGATAGTATCAATTAAATTTGCTAAAATTTCGTCATAAAAATTAAAATTTGTAAAAAAATAAAAAAAAATCGAAGATAGTTCCAATTAAATTTGCTGAAATTTCGTTCATAAAAATTAAAATTTGAAAAAAAATAAAAAAAAGTCGAAGATAGTTTCAATTAAATTTGCTATAATTTCGTTCATAAAAATTAAATTTTTTTAAAAAATCCACAAAAATCGAAGATAGTTTCAATTGAATTTGCTAAAATTTCGATCATAAAAATTAAAATTGGTAAAAAATCCAAAAAAATCGAAGATAGTTCCGATTAAATTTGCTAAAATTTCGTTCATAAAAATAAAAATTTCTAAAAAAATCCAAAAAAATCGAAGATAGTTTCAATTAAATTTGCTAAAATTTCGTTCCATTAAAAATAAAAATTTCTAAAACAATTCAAAAAAATCGAAGATAGTTTCAATTAAATTAGCTAAAATTTCGTTCATAAAAATTAAAATTTGAAAAAAGATCCAAAAAAATCGCAGATAGTTTCGACTAAAATTGCTAAAATTTCGTTCATAAAAATTAAAATTTGTAAAAAAATCCACAAAAATCGAAGATAGTTTCAATTGAATTTGCTAAAACTTCGATCATAAAAATTAAAATTTGTAAAAAATCCAAAAAAATCGAAGATAGTTTCAATTAAATTTGCTAAAATTTCGATCATAAAAATTAAAATTTGTAAAAAATCAAAAAAATCGAAGATAATTTCGATTAAATTTTCTAAAATTTCGTTCATAAAAATTAAAATTTGTAAAAAATCCCAAAAAATCGAAGATAGATTCAATTAAATTTGCTAAAATTTCGTTCATAAAAATACAAATTTGTAAAAAAATCCAAAAAAATCGAAGATAGTTTCAATTAAATTTGCTAAAATTTCGTTCATAAAAATTAAAATTTTTAAAAAAATCCAAAAAAATCGAAGATAGTTTCAATTGAATTTGCTAAAATTTCGTTCATAAAAATTAAAATTTGTAAAAAAATCCAAAAAATTGAAGATAGTTTCAATTGAATTTGCTAAAACTTCGATCATAAAAATTAAAATTTGTAAAAAATCCAAAAAAATCGAAGATAGTTTCAATTAAATTTGCTAAAATTTCGATCATAAAAATTAAAATTTGTAAAAAATCAAAAAAATCTAAGATAATTTCGATTAAATTTTCTAAAATTTCGTTCATAAAAAATAAAATTTGTAAAAAATCCCAAAAAATCGAAGATAGATTCAATTAAATTTGCTAAAATTTCGTTCATAAAAATAAAAATTTGTAAAAAAATCCAAAAAAATCGAAGATAGTTTCAATTAAATTTGCTAAAATTTCGTTCATAAAAATTAAAATTTGTAAAAAAATCCAAACAAATCGAAGACAGTTTCAATTAAATTAACTAAAATTTCGTTCATAAAAATTAAAATTTTTAAAAAAATCGAAGATAGTTTCAATTGAATTTGCTAAAATTTCGTTCATAAAAATTAAAATTTGTAAAAAAATCCAAACAAATCGAAGATAGTTTCAATTAAATTTGCTAAAATTTCGTTCATAAAAAATAAAATTTTTAAAAAAATCCAAAAAATCGAAGATAGTTTCAATTGAATTTGCTAAAAATTCGTTCATAAAAATTAAAATTTGTAAAAAATCCAAAAAAGTCGAAGATAGTTTCAATTAAATTTGCTACAATTTCGTTCATAAAAATTAAAATTTGTAAAAAATCCAAAAAAATCGAAGATAGTTTCAATTTAATTTGCTAAAATTTCGTTCATAAAAATTAAAATTTGTAAAAAAATCCAAAAAAATCGAAGATAGTTTAAATTGAATTTGCTAAAATTTCGTTCATAAAAATTAAAATTTGTTAAAAATCCAAAAAAATCGAAGATAGTTTCAATTAAATTTGCTAAAATTTCGTTCATAAAAATTAAAATTTTAAAAAAAATCCACAAAAATCGAGGGATAGTTTCAATTGAATTTGCTAAAACTTCGATCATAAAAATTAAAATTTGTAAAAAATCCAAAAAAATCGAAGATAGTTTCAATTGAATTTGCTAAAATTTCGATCATAAAAATTAAAATTGGTAAAAAATCCAAAAAAATCGAAGATAGTTTCAATTAAATTTGCTAAAATTTCGATCATAAAAATTAAAATTGGTAAAAAATCCAAAAAAATCGAAGATAGTTCCGATTAAATTTGCTAAAATTTCG
The DNA here is from genome assembly GCA_963932335.1 of Andrena marginata. Classification (NCBI taxonomy): domain Eukaryota; kingdom Metazoa; phylum Arthropoda; class Insecta; order Hymenoptera; family Andrenidae; genus Andrena; species Andrena marginata. The sequence goes on along the minus strand of CAWVQI010000445.1, from coordinate 73,462 downwards.
TTCATAAAAATAAAAATTTCTAAAAAAATCCAAAAAAATCGAAGATAGTTTCAATTAAATTTGCTAAAATTTCGTTCCTTAAAAATAAAAATTTCTAAAAAAATTCAAAAAAATCGAAGATAGTTTCAATTAAATTTTCTAAAATTTCGTTCATGAAAATTAAAATTTTTAAAAAAATCCAAAAAAGTCGAAGATAGTTTCAATTGAATTTGTTAAAATTTCGTTCATAAAAATTAAAATTTGTAAAAAAATCCAAAAAAATCGAAGATAGTATCAATTAAATTTGCTAAAATTTCGTCATAAAAATTAAAATTTGTAAAAAAATAAAAAAAAATCGAAGATAGTTCCAATTAAATTTGCTGAAATTTCGTTCATAAAAATTAAAATTTGAAAAAAAATAAAAAAAAATCGAAGATAGTTTCAATTAAATTTGCTATAATTTCGTTCATAAAAATTAAATTTTTTTAAAAAATCCACAAAAATCGAAGATAGTTTCAATTGAATTTGCTAAAATTTCGATCATAAAAATTAAAATTGGTAAAAAATCCAAAAAAATCGAAGATAGTTCCGATTAAATTTGCTAAAATTTCGTTCATAAAAATAAAAATTTCTAAAAAAATCCAAAAAAATCGAAGATAGTTTCAATTAAATTTGCTAAAATTTCGTTCCTTAAAAATAAAAATTTCTAAAAAAATTCAAAAAAATCGAAGATAGTTTCAATTAAATTAGCTAAAATTTCGTTCATAAAAATTAAAATTTGAAAAAAGATCCAAAAAAATCGCAGATAGTTTCGACTAAAATTGCTAAAATTTCGTTCATAAAAATTAAAATTTGTAAAAAAATCCAAAAAATCGGAGATAGTTTCAATTAAATTTGCTAAAATTTCGTTCATAAAAATTAAAATTTTTAAAAAAATCCAAAAAAATCGAAGATAGTTTCAATTGGATTTGCTAAAATTTCGTTCATAAAAATTAAAATTTGTAAAAAAATCCAAAAAATTGAAGATAGTTTCAATTAAATTTGCTAAAATTTCGTTCATAAAAATTAAAATTTGAAAAAAAATCCAAAAAAATCGAAGATAGATTCAATTGAATTTGCTAAAATTTCGTTCATAAAAATTAATATTTGTAAAAAAATTCAAAAAAATCGAAGACAGTTTCTATTAAACTTGCTAAAATTTCGTTCATAAAAATTAAAATTTGAAAAAAATCCAAAAAAATCGAAGATAGATTCAATTAAATTTGCTAAAATTTCGTTCATAAATATTAAAATTTGAAAAAAAATCCAAAAAAATCGAAGACAGATTCAATTGAATTTGTTAAAATTTTGTTCATAAAAATTAAAATTTGTAAAAAAATCCAAAAAAATCGAAGATAGTTTCAATTAAATTTGCTAAAATTTCGTTCATAAAAATTAAAATTTGTAAAAAAATATAAAAAAATCGAAGATAGTTCCAATTAAATTTGCTGAAATTTCGTTCATAAAAATTAAAATTTGAAAAAAAATAAAAAAAAATCGAAGACAGTTTCAATTAAACTTGCTAAAATTTCGTTCATAAAAATTAAAATTTGAAAAAAATCCAAAAAAATCGAAGATAGTTTCAATTGAATTTGCTAAAATTTTGATCATAAAAATTAAAATTGGTAAAAAATGCAAAAAAATCGAAGATAGTTCCGATTAAATTTGCTAAAATTTCGTTCATAAAAATAAAAATTTCTAAAAAAATTCAAAAAAATCGAAGATAGTTTCAATTAAATTTGCAAAAATTTCGATCATAAAAATAAAAATTTGTAAAAAAATTTAAAAAAACGATGATAGTTTCAATTAAATTTGCTAAAATTTCGTTCATGAAAATTAAAATTTGTAAAAAAATCCAAACAAATCGCAGATAGTTTCAATTGAATTTGTTAAAATTTCGTTCATAAAAATTAAAATTTGTAAAAAAATCCAAAAAAATCGAAGATAGTTTCAATTAAATTAGCTAAAATTTCGTTCATAAAAAAGAAAATTTGTAAAAAAATAAAAAAAAATCGAAGATAGTTTCAATTAAATTTGCTAAAATTTCGTTCATAAAAATTAAAATTTTAAAAAAAATCCACAAAAATCGAAGATAGTTTCAATTGAATTTGCTAAAACTTCGATCATAAACATTAAAATTTGTAAAAAATCCAAAAAAATCGAAGATAGTTTCAATTAAATTTGCTAAAATTTCGATCATAAAAATTAAAATTTGTAAAAAATCAAAAAAATCGAAGATAATTTCGATTAAATTTTCTAAAATTTCATTCATAAAAATTAAAATTTGTAAAAAATCCCAAAAAATCGAAGATAGATTCAATTAAATTTGCTAAAATTTCGTTCATAAAAATAAAAATTTGTAAAAAAATCCAAAAAAATCGAAGATAGTTTCAATTAAATTTGCTAAAATTTCGTTCATAAAAATTAAAATTTTTAAAAAAATCCAAAAAAATCGAAGATAGTTTCAATTGAATTTGCTAAAATTTCGTTCATAAAAATTAAAATTTGTAAAAAAATCCAAAAAATTGAAGATAGTTTCAATTGAATTTGCTAAAACTTCGATCATAAAAATTAAAATTTGTAAAAAATCCAAAAAAATCGAAGATAGTTTCAATTAAATTTGCTAAAATTTCGATCATAAAAATTAAAATTTGTAAAAAATCAAAAAAATCTAAGATAATTTCGATTAAATTTTCTAAAATTTCGTTCATAAAAAATAAAATTTGTAAAAAATCCCAAAAAATCGAAGATAGATTCAATTAAATTTGCTAAAATTACGTTCATAAAAATAAAAATTTGTAAAAAAATCCAAAAAAATCGAAGATAGTTTCAATTAAATTTGCTAAAATTTCGTTCATAAAAATTAAAATTTGTAAAAAAATCCAAACAAATCGAAGACAGTTTCAATTAAATTAACTAAAATTTCGTTCATAAAAATTAAAATTTTTAAAAAAATCGAAGATAGTTTCAATTGAATTTGCTAAAATTTCGTTCATAAAAATTAAAATTTGTAAAAAAATCCAAACAAATCGAAGATAGTTTCAATTAAATTTGCTAAAATTTCGTTCATAAAAAATAAAATTTTTAAAAAAATCCAAAAAATCGAAGATAGTTTCAATTGAATTTGCTAAAAATTCGTTCATAAAAATTAAAATTTGTAAAAAATCCAAAAAAATCGAAGATAGTTCCGATTAAATTTGCTAAAATTTCGTTCATACAAATTAAAATTTGTAAATAATCAAAAAAAATCGAAGATAGTTTCAATTAAATTTGCTACAATTTCGTTCATAAAAATTAAAATTTGTAAAAAATCCAAAAAAATCGAAGATAGTTTCAATTTAATTTGCTAAAATTTCGTTCATAAAAATTAAAATTTGTAAAAAAATCCAAAAAAATCGAAGATAGTTTAAATTGAATTTGCTAAAATTTCGTTCATAAAAATTAAAATTTGTTAAAAATCCAAAAAAATCGAAGATAGTTTCAATTAAATTTGCTAAAATTTCGTTCATAAAAATTAAAATTTTAAAAAAAATCCACAAAAATCGAGGGATAGTTTCAATTGAATTTGCTAAAACTTCGATCATAAAAATTAAAATTTGTAAAAAATCCAAAAAAATCGAAGATAGTTTCAATTAAATTTGCTAAAATTTCGATCATAAAAATTAAAATTTGTAAAAAATCAAAAAAATCGAAGATAATTTCGATTAAATTTTCTAAAATTTCGTTCATAAAAATTAAAATTTGTAAAAAATCCCAAAAAATCGAAGATAGATTCAATTAAATTTGCTAAAATTTCGTTCATAAAAATAAAAATTTGTAAAAAAATCGAAGATAGTTATCAATTAAATTTGCTAAAATTTCGTTCATAAAAATTAAAATTTGTAAAAAAATCCAAAAAAAATCGAAGATAGTTTCAACTAAATTTGCTAAAATTTCGTTCATAAAAATTAAAATTTGTAAAAAATCCAAAAAATTGAAGATAGTTTCAATTAAATTTGCTAAAATTTCGTTCATAAAAATTAAAATTTGAAAGAAAAATCCAAAAAAATCGAAGATAGATTCAATTAAATTTGCAAAAATTTCGTTCATAAAAATAAAAATTTGTAAAAAAATTAAAAAAAAAAACGATGATAGTTTCAATTAAATTTGCTAAAATTTCGTTCATGAAAATTAAAATTTTTAAAAAAATCCAAAAAAGTCGAAGATAGTTTCAATTAAATTTGCTAAAATTTCGTTCATAAAAATTAAAATTTTTAAAAAAATCCAAAAAAATCGAAGATAGTTTCAATTAAATTTGCTAAAATTTCGTTCATAAAAATTAAAATTTGAAAAAAAATCCAAAAAAATCGAAGATAGTTTCAATTGAATTTGCTAAAATTTCGTTCATAAAAATTAAAATTTGTAAAAAAATCCAAACAAATCGAAGACAGTTTCAATTAAATTTGCTAAAATTTCGTTCATAAAAATTAAAATTTTTTAAAAAATCCACAAAAATCGAAGATAGTTTCAATTGAATTTGCTAAAATTTCGATCATAAAAATTAAAATTTGTAAAAAATCCAAAAAAATCGAAGATAGTATCAATTGAATTTGCTAAAATTTCGATCATAAAAATTAAAATTTTTAAAAAAATCCAAAAAAATCGAAGATAGTTTCAATTAAATTTGCTAAAATTTCGATCATAAAAATTAAAATTGGTAAAAAATCCAAAAAAATCGAAGATAGTTCCGATTAAATTTGCTAAAATTTCGTTCATAAAAATAAAAATTTCTAAAAAAATCCAAAAAAATCGAAGATAGTTTCAATTAAATTTGCTAAAATTTCGTTCCTTAAAAATAAAAATTTCTAAAAAAATTCAAAAAAATCGAAGATAGTTTCAATTAAATTTGCTAAAATTTCGTTCATAAAAATTAAAATTTGTAAAAAAATAAAAAAAAATCGAAGATAGTTCCAATTAAATTTGCTGAAATTTCGTTCATAAAAATTAAAATTTGAAAAAAAAAAAATAAATCGAAGATAGTTTCAATTAAATTTGCTATAATTTCGTTCATAAAAATTAAATTTTTTTAAAAAATCCACAAAAATCGAAGATAGTTTCAATTGAATTTGCTAAAATTTCGATCATAAAAATTAAAATTGGTAAAAAATCCAAAAAAATCGAAGATAGTTTCAATTAAATTTGCTAAAATTTCGATCATAAAAATTAAAATTGGTAAAAAATCCAAAAAAATCGAAGATAGTTCCGATTAAATTTGCTAAAATTTCGTTCATAAAAATAAAAATTTCTAAAAAAATCCAAAAAAATCGAAGATAGTTTCAATTAAATTTGCTAAAATTTCGTTCCTTAAAAATAAAAATTTCTAAAAAAATTCAAAAAAATCGAAGATAGTTTCAATTAAATTTGCTAAAATTTCGTTCATAAACATTAAAATTTTAAAAAAAATCCACAAAAATCGAAGATAGTTTCAATTGAATTTGCTAAAATTTCGATCATAAAAATTAAAATTTGTAAAAAATCTAAGATAGTTTCAATTGAATTTGCTAAAATTTCGTTCATAAAAATTAAAATTTGTAAAAAAATCCAAACAAATCGAAGATAGTTTCAATTAAATTTGCTAAAATTTCGTTCATAAAAAATAAAATTTTTAAAAAAATCCAAAAAATCGAAGATAGTTTCAATTGAATTTGCTAAAAATTCGTTCATAAAAATTAAAATTTGTAAAAAATCCAAAAAAATCGAAGATAGTTCCGATTAAATCTGCTAAAATTTCGTTCATACAAATTAAAATTTGTAAATAATCAAAAAAAAATCGAAGATAGTTTCAATTAAATTTGCTACAATTTCGTTCATAAAAATTAAAATTTGTAAAAAATCCAAAAAAATCGAAGATAGTTTCAATTTAATTTGCTAAAATTTCGTTCATAAAAATTAAAATTTGTAAAAAAATCCAAAAAAATCGAAGATAGTTTAAATTGAATTTGCTAAAATTTCGTTCATAAAAATTAAAATTTGTTAAAAATCCAAAAAAATCGAAGATAGTTTCAATTAAATTTGCTAAAATTTCGTTCATAAAAATTAAAATTTTAAAAAAAATCCACAAAAATCGAGGGATAGTTTCAATTGAATTTGCTAAAACTTCGATCATAAAAATTAAAATTTGTAAAAAATCCAAAAAAATCGAAGATAGTTTCAATTGAATTTGCTAAAATTTCGATCATAAAAATTAAAATTGGTAAAAAATCCAAAAAAATCGAAGATAGTTTCAATTAAATTTGCTAAAATTTCGATCATAAAAATTAAAATTGGTAAAAAATCCAAAAAAATCGAAGATAGTTCCGATTAAATTTGCTAAAATTTCGTTCATAAAAATAAAAATTTCTAAAAAAATCCAAAAAAATCGAAGATAGTTTCAATTAAATTTGCTAAAATTTCGTTCCTTAAAAATAAAAATTTCTAAAAAAATTCAAAAAAATCGAAGATAGTTTCAATTAAATTTTCTAAAATTTCGTTCATGAAAATTAAAATTTTTAAAAAAATCCAAAAAAGTCGAAGATAGTTTCAATTGAATTTGTTAAAATTTCGTTCATAAAAATAAAAATTTGTAAAAAAATCGAAGATAGTTATCAATTAAATTTGCTAAAATTTCGTTCATAAAAATTAAAATTTGTAAAAAAATCCAAAAAAAATCGAAGATAGTTTCAACTAAATTTGCTAAAATTTCGTTCATAAAAATTAAAATTTGTAAAAAATCCAAAAAATTGAAGATAGTTTCAATTAAATTTGCTAAAATTTCGTTCATAAAAATTAAAATTTGAAAGAAAAATCCAAAAAAATCGAAGATAGATTCAATTAAATTTGCAAAAATTTCGTTCATAAAAATAAAAATTTGTAAAAAAATTAAAAAAAAAAACGATGATAGTTTCAATTAAATTTGCTAAAATTTCGTTCATGAAAATTAAAATTTTTAAAAAAATCCAAAAAAGTCGAAGATAGTTTCAATTAAATTTGCTAAAATTTCGTTCATAAAAATTAAAATTTTTAAAAAAATCCAAAAAAATCGAAGATAGTTTCAATTAAATTTGCTAAAATTTCGTTCATAAAAATTAAAATTTGAAAAAAAATCCAAAAAAATCGAAGATAGTTTCAATTGAATTTGCTAAAATTTCGTTCATAAAAATTAAAATTTGTAAAAAAATCCAAACAAATCGAAGACAGTTTCAATTAAATTTGCTAAAATTTCGTTCATAAAAATTAAAATTTTTTAAAAAATCCACAAAAATCGAAGATAGTTTCAATTGAATTTGCTAAAATTTCGATCATAAAAATTAAAATTGGTAAAAAGTCCAAAAAAATCGAAGATAGTTCCGATTAAATTTGCTAAAATTTCGTTCATAAAAAAAAAATTTCTAAAAAAATCCAAAAAAATCGAAGATAGTTTCAATTAAATTTGCTAAAATTTCGTTCATAACAATAAAAATTTCTAAAAAAATTCAAAAAAATCGAAGATAGTTTCAATTAAATTTGTTAAAATTTCGTTCATAAAAATTAAAATTTTTAAAAAAATCCAAAAAAGTCGAAGATAGTTTCAATTAAATTTGCTAAAATTTCGTTCATAAAAATTAAAATTTTTAAAAAAATCCAAAAAAATCGAAGATAGTTTCAATTGAATTTGCTAAAATTTCGTTCATAAAAATTAAAATTTGTTAAAAATCCAAAAAAATCGAAGATAGTTTCAATTAAATTTGCTGAAATTTCGTTCATAAAAATTAAAATTTGAAAAAAAAAAAAAAAATCGAAGATAGTTTCAATTAAATTTGCTATAATTTCGTTCATAAAAATTAAATTTTTTTAAAAAATCCACAAAAATCGAAGATATTTTCAATTAAATTTGTTAAAATTTCGTTCATAAAAATTAAATTTTGAAAAAAAATCCAAAAAAATCGCAGATATTTTCGACTAAAATTGCTAAAATTTCGTTCATAAAAATTAAAATTTGTAAAAAAATCCAAAAAATCGGAGATAGTTTCAATTAAATTTGCAAAAATTTCGTTCATAAAAATAAAAATTTGTAAAAAAATTTAAAAAAAAACGATGATAGTTTCAATTAAATTTGCTAAAATTTCGTTCATGAAAATTAAAATTTTTAAAAAAATCCAAAAAAGTCGAAGATAGTTTCAATTGAATTTGTTATAATTTCGTTCATAAAAATTAAAATTTGTAAAATAATCCAAAAAAATCGAAGATAGTTTCAATTAAATTTGCTAAAATTTCGTTCATAAAAATTAAAATTTGTAAAAAAATAAAAAAAATTCGAAGATAGTTTCAATTAAATTTGCTAAAATTTCGTTCATAAAAATTAAAATTTGTAAAAAAATCCAAAAAAAATCGAAGATAGTTTCAACTAAATTTGCTAAAATTTCGTTCATAAAAATTAAAATTTGTAAAAAATCCAAAAAATTGAAGATAGTTTCAATTAAATTTGCTAAAATTTCGTTCATAAAAATTAAAATTTGAAAGAAAAATCCAAAAAAATCGAAGATAGATTCAATTGAATTTGCTAAAGTTTCGTTCATAAAAATTAAAATTTGTAAAAAAATCCAAAAAAATCGAAGACAGTTTCAATTAAATTTGCTAAAATTACGTTCATAAAAATTAAAATTTGAAAAAAATCCAAAAAAAACGAAGATAGTTTCAATTAAGTTTGCTAAAATTTCGTTCATAAAAATTAAAATTTGTAAAAAAATCCAAACAAATCGAAGATATTTTCAATTAAATTTGCTAAAATTTCGTTCATGAAAATTAAAATTTGTAAAAAAATCCAAACAAATCGAAGATAGTTTCAATTGAATTTGTTAAAATTTCGTTCATAAAAATTAAAATTTGTAAAAAAATCCAAAAAAATCGAAGATAGTTTCAATTAAATTTGCTAAAATTTCGTTCATAAAAATTAAAATTTGTAAAAAAATCCAAAAAAATCGAAGATAGTTTCAATTAAATTTGCTAAAATTTCGTTCATAAAAATTAAAATTTTAAAAAAAATCCACAAAAATCGAAGATAGTTTCAATTGAATTTGCTAAAATTTCGATCATAAAAATTAAAATTTGTAAAAAATCCAAAAAAATCGAAGATAGTATCAATTGAATTTGCTAAAATTTCGATCATAAAAATTAAAATTGGTAAAAAATCCAAAAAAATCGAAGATAGTTTCAATTAAATTTGCTAAAATTTCGATCATAAAAATTAAAATTGGTAAAAAATCCAAAAAAATCGAAGATAGTTCCGATTAAATTTGCTAAAATTTCGTTCATAAAAATAAAAATTTCTAAAAAAATCCAAAAAAATCGAAGATAGTTTCAATTAAATTTGCTAAAATTTCGTTCCTTAAAAATAAAAATTTCTAAAAAAATTCAAAAAAATCGAAGATAGTTTCAATTAAATTTGCTAAAATTTCGTTCATAAAAATTAAAATTTTAAAAAAAATCCACAAAAATCGAAGATAGTTTCAATTGAATTTGCTAAAATTTCGATCATAAAAATTAAAATTTGTAAAAAATCGAGGATAATTTCGATTAAATTTTCTAAAATTTCGTTCATAAAAATTAAAATTTGTAAAAAATCCCAAAAAATCGAAGATAGATTCTATTAAATTTGCTAAAATTTCGTTCATAAAAATAAAAATTTGTAAAAAAATCCAAAAAAATCGAAGATAGTTTCAATTAAATTTGCTAAAATTTCGTTCATAAAAATTAAAATTTGTAAAAAAATCCAAAAAAATCGAAGATAGTTTCAATTAAATTTGCTAAAATTTCGTTCATAAAAATTAAAATTTTAAAAAAAATCCACAAAAATCGAAGATAGTTTCAATTGAATTTGCTAAAATTTCGATCATAAAAATTAAAATTTGTAAAAAATCCAAAAAAATCGAAGATAGTATCAATTGAATTTGCTAAAATTTCGATCATAAAAATTAAAATTTTTAAAAAAATCCAAAAAAATCGAAGATAGTTTCAATTAAATTTGCTAAAATTTCGTTCATAAAAATTAAAATTTGAAAAAAAATCCAAAAAAATAGCAGATAGTTTCGACTAAAATTGCTAAAATTTCGTTCATAAAAATTAAAATTTGTAAAAAAATCCAAAAAATCGGAGATAGTTTCAATTAAATTTGCAAAAATTTCGTTCATAAAAATAAAAATTTGTAAAAAATTAAAAAAAAAACGATGATAGTTTCAATTAAATTTTCTAAAATTTCGTTCATGAAAATTAAAATTTTAAAAAAATCCAAAAAAGTCGAAGATAGTTTCAATTGAATTTGTTAAAATTTCGTTCATAAAAATTAAAATTTGTAAAAAAATCCAAAAAAATCGAAGATAGTATCAATTAAATTTGCTAAAATTTCGTTCATAAAAATTAAAATTTGTAAAAAAATAAAAAAAAATCGAAGATAGTTCCAATTAAATTTGCTGAAATTTCGTTCATAAAAATTAAAATTTGAAAAAAAATAAAAAAAAATCGAAGATAGTTTCAATTAAATTTGCTATAATTTCGTTCATAAAAATTAAATTTTTTTAAAAAATCCACAAAAATCGAAGATAGTTTCAATTGAATTTGCTAAAATTTCGATCATAAAAATTAAAATTGGTAAAAAATCCAAAAAAATCGAAGATAGTTTCAATTAAATTTGCTAAAATTTCGATCATAAAAATTAAAATTGGTAAAAAATCCAAAAAAATCGAAGATAGTTCCGATTAAATTTGCTAAAATTTCGTTCATAAAAATAAAAATTTCTAAAAAAATCCAAAAAAATCGAAGATAGTTTCAATTAAATTTGCTAAAATTTCGTTCCTTAAAAATAAAAATTTCTAAAAAAATTCAAAAAAATCGAAGATAGTTTCAATTAAATTAGCTAAAATTTCGTTCATAAAAATTAAAATTTGAAAAAAAATCCAAAAAAATCGCAGATAGTTTCGACTAAAATTGCTAAAATTTCGTTCATAAAAATTAAAATTTGTAAAAAAATCCAAAAAATCGGAGATAGTTTCAATTAAATTTGCTAAAATTTCGTTCATAAAAATTAAAATTTTTAAAAAAATCCAAAAAAATCGAAGATAGTTTCAATTGAATTTGCTAAAATTTCGTTCATAAAAATTAAAATTTGTAAAAAAATCCAAAAAATTGAAGATAGTTTCATTTAAATTTGCTAAAATTTCGTTCATAAAAATTAAAATTTGAAAAAAAATCCAAAAAAATCGAAGATAGATTCAATTGAATTTGCTAAAATTTCGTTCATAAAAATTAATATTTGTAAAAAAATTCAAAAAAATCGAAGACAGTTTCAATTAAACTTGCTAAAATTTCGTTCATAAAAATTAAAATTTGAAAAAAATCCAAAAAAATCGAAGATAGATTCAATTAAATTTGCTAAAATTTCGTTCATAAAAATTAAAATTTGAAAAAAAATCCAAAAAAATCGAAGACAGATTCAATTGAATTTGTTAAAATTTCGTTCATAAAAATTAAAATTTGTAAAAAAATCCAAAAAAATCGAAGATAGTTTCAATTAAATTTGCTAAAATTTCGTTCATAAAAATTAAAATTTGTAAAAAAATATAAAAAAATCGAAGATAGTTCCAATTAAATTTGCTGAAATTTCGTTCATAAAAATTAAAATTTGAAAAAAAAAAAAAAAAAATCGAAGATAGTTTCAATTAAATTTTGTTATAATTTCGTTCATAAAAATTAATTTTTTTTAAAAAATCCACAAAAATCGAAGATAGTTTCAATTGAATTTGCTAAAATTTTGATCATAAAAATTAAAATTGGTAAAAAATGCAAAAAAATCGAAGATAGTTCCGATTAAATTTGCTAAAATTTCGTTCATAAAAATAAAAATTTCTAAAAAAATTCAAAAAAATCGAAGATAGTTTCAATTAAATTTGCAAAAATTTCGATCATAAAAATAAAAATTTGTAAAAAAATTAAAAAAAAACGATGATAGTTTCAATTAAATTTGCTAAAATTTCGTTCATGAAAATTAAAATTTGTAAAAAAATCCAAACAAATCGCAGATAGTTTCAATTGAATTTGTTAAAATTTCGTTCATAAAAATTAAAATTTGTAAAAAAATCCAAAAAAATCGAAGATAGTTTCAATTAAATTAGCTAAAATTTCGTTCATAAAAAAGAAAATTTGTAAAAAAAATAAAAAAAAATCGAAGATAGTTTCAATTAAATTTGCTAAAATTTCGTTCATAAAAATTAAAATTTTAAAAAAAATCCACAAAAATCGAAGATAGTTTCAATTGAATTTGCTAAAACTTCGATCATAAAAATTAAAATTTGTAAAAAAATCCAAAAAATTGAAGATAGTTTCATTTAAATTTGCTAAAATGTCGTCCATAAAAATTAATATTTGTAAAAAAATCCAAAAAAATAGAAGATAGCTTAAATTAAATTTGCTAAAATTTCGTTCATAAAAATAAAAATTTTAAAAAAATCGAAGATAGTTTCAATTAAATTTGCTAAAATTTCGTTCATAAAAATTAAAATTTGTATAAAAATCCAAAAAAATCGAAGATAGTTTCAATTATATTTGCTAAAATGTCGTACATAAAAATTAATATTTGTAAAAAAATCAAAAAAAATAGAAGATAGCTTAAATTAAATTTGCTAAAATTTAGTTCATAAAACTTAAAATTTGTAAAAAAATCCAAAAAAATCGAAGATAGTTTAATTTAAATTTGCTAAAATGTCGTACATAAAAATAAAAATTTTAAAAAAATCCAAAAAAATCGAAGAAAGTTTTAATTAAATTTGCTAAAATTTCGTTCATGAAAATTAAAATTTGTAAAAAAATCCAAAATAATCGAAGATAGTTTGAATTAAATTTGCTAAAATTTCATTCATAAAAAATAAAATTTGTAAAAAAATCCAAAAAAATCGAAGATAGTTTCAATTAAATTTGCTAAAATGTCGTCCATAAAAATTAATATTTGTAAAAAAATCCAAAAAAATAGAAGATAGCTTAAATTAAATTTGCTAAAATTTAGTTCATAAAAATTAAAAATTTTAAGAAAATCCAAAAAAATCAAAGATAGTTTCAATTAAATTTGCTAAAATTTTGTTCATAAAAATAAAAATTTTAAAAAAATCCAAAAAAATCGAAGATAGTTTCAATTAAATTTGCTAAAATTTCGTTCATAAAAATAAAAATTTGTTAAAAAATCCAAAAAAATCGTATATAGTTTCAATTAAATTTGCTAAAATTTCGTTCATAAAAATTAAAATTTGTAAAAAAATCCCAAAAAATCGAAGATAGTTTCAATTAAATTTGCTAAAATTTCGTTCATAAAAATAAAAATTTTAAAAAAATCCAAAAAAATCGAAGATAGTTTCCATTAAATTTGCTAAAATTTCGTTCATAAAAATAAAAATTTGTAAAAAAATCCAAAAAAATCGTATATAGTTTCAATTAAATTTGCTAAAATTTCGTTCATAAAAATTAAAATTTGTAAAAAAAACGAAGAAAGTTTCAATTAAATTTGCTAAAATTTCGTTCATAAAAATAAAAATTTTAAAAAAATCCAAAAAATCCAAGATAGTTTCAATTAAATTTGCTAAAATTTCGTTCATAAAAATTAAAATTTGTAAAAAAATCCCAAAAAATCGAAGATAGCTTAAATTAAATTTGCTAAAATTTAGTTCATAAAACTTAAAAATTTAAAGAAAATCCAAAAAAATCGAAGATAGTTTCAATTAAGTTTGCTAAAATTTCATTCATAAAAATTAAAATTTGTATAAAAATCCAAAAAAATCGAAGATAGTTTCAATTATATTTGCTAAAATGTCGTACATAAAAATTAATATTTGTAAAAAAATCCAAAAAATAGAAGTTAGCTTAAATTAAATTTGCTAAAATTTAGTTCATAAAACTTAAAATTTTGAGAAAATCCAAAAAAATCAAAGATAGTTTCAATTAAATTTGCTAAAATTTCGTTCATAAAAATAAAAATTTTAAAAAAATCCAAAAAAATCGAAGATAGTTTCAATTAAATTTGCTAAAATTTCGTTCATAAAAATAAAAATTTGTAAAAAAATCCAAAAAAATCGTATATAGTTTCAATTAAATTTGCTAAAATTTCGTTCATAAAAATTAAAATTTGTAAAAAAAACGAAGAATGTTTCAATTAAATTTGCTAAAATTTCGTTCATAAAAATAAAAATTTTAAAAAAATCCAAAAAAATCGAAGATAGTTTCAATTAAGTTTGCTAAAATTTCATTCATAAAAATTAAAATTTGTATAAAAATCCAAAAAAATCGAAGATAGTTTCAATTATATTTGCTAAAATGTCGTACATAAAAATTAATATTTGTAAAAAAATCCAAAAAAATAGAAGATAGCTTAAATTAAATTTGCTAAAATTTAGTTCATAAAACTTAAAATTTTAAGAAAATCCAAAAAAATCAAAGATAGTTTCAATTAAATTTGCTAAAATTTCGTTCATAAAAATAAAAATTTTAAAAAAATCCAAAAAAATCGAAGATAGTTTCAATTAAATTTGCTAAAATTTCGTTCATAAAAATTAAAATTTGTATAAAAATCCAAAAAAATCGAAGATAGTTTCAATTATATTTGCTAAAATGTCGTACATAAAAATTAATATTTGTAAAAAAATCCAAAAAAATAGAAGATAGCTTAAATTAAATTTGCTAAAATTTAGTTCATAAAACTTAAAATTTTAAGAAAATCCAAAAAAATCAAAGATAGTTTCAATTAAATTTGCTAAAATTTCGTTCATAAAAATAAAAATTTTAAAAAAATCGAAGATAGTTTCAATTAAATTTGCTAAAATTTCGTTCATAAAAATAAAAATTTGTAAAAAAATCCAAAAAAATCGAATATAGTTTCAATTAAATTTGCTAAAATTTCGTTCATAAAAATTAAAATTTGTAAAAAAATCGAAGATAGTTTCAATTAAATTTGCTAAAATTTCGTTCATAAAAATTAAAATTTGTAAAAAAATCCAAAAAAATCGAAGATAGCTTAAATTAAATTTGCTAAAATTTAGTTCATAAAACTTAAAATTTTAAGAAAATCCAAAAAAATCAAAGATAGTTTCAATTAAATTAGCTAAAATTTCGTTCATAAAAATAAAAATTTTAAAAGAATCCAAAAAAATCGAAGATAGTTTCAATTAAATTTGCTAAAATTTCGTTCATAAAAATTAAAATTTGTAAGAAAATCCAAAAAAATCGAAGATAGCTTAAATTAAATTTGCTAAAATTTAGTTCATAAAACTTAAAAATTTAAAGAAAATCCAAAAAATCAAAGATAGTTTCAATTAAATTTGCTAAAATTTCGTTCATAAAAATTAAAATTTGTAAAAAAATCCAAAAAAATCCAATATAGTTTCAATTAAATTTGCTAAAATTTCGTTCATAAAAATTGAAATTTGTAAAAAAACCGAAGATAGATTCAATTAAATTTGCTAAAATTTCGTTCATAAAAATAAAAATTTTAAAAAAATCCAAAAAAACGAAGATAGTTTCAATTAAATTTGCTAAAATTTCGTTCATAAAAATTAAAATTTGTAAAAAAATCCAAAAAAATCGAAGATAGCTTAAATTAAATTTGCTAAAATTTAGTTCATAAAAATTAAAATTTGTATAAAAATCCAAAAAAATCGAAGATAGTTTCAATTATATTTGCTAAAATGTCGTACATAAAAATTAATATTTGTAAAAAAATCCAAAAAAATAGAAGATAGCTTAAATTAAATTTGCTAAAATTTAGTTCATAAAACTTAAAATTTGTAAAAAACTCCAAAAAAATCGACGATAGTTTCATTTAAATTTGCTAAAATGTCGTACATAAAAATAAAAATTTTAAAAAAATCCAAAAAAATCGAAGAAAGTTTTAATTAAATTTGCTAAAATTTCGTTCATGAAAATTAAAATTTGTAAAAAAATCCAAAATAATCGAAGAT
Organism: Andrena marginata; assembly: GCA_963932335.1. Classification (NCBI taxonomy): domain Eukaryota; kingdom Metazoa; phylum Arthropoda; class Insecta; order Hymenoptera; family Andrenidae; genus Andrena; species Andrena marginata. Next base: position 57,458 of record CAWVQI010000445.1, on the reverse strand, counting down.
AGTTTGAATTAAATTTGCTCATATTTCGTTCATAAAAATGAAAATTAGTAAAAAAATCCAAAAATATCGAAGATAGTTTCAATTAAATTTGATAAAATTTCGTTCATAAAAATAAAAATTTGGAAGAAAATCCAAAAAAATAGAAGATAGCTTAAATTAAATTTGCTAAAATTTAGTTCATAAAACTTAAAATTTTAAGAAAATCCAAAAAAATCAAAGATAGTTTCAATTAAATTTGCTAAAATTTCGTTCATAAAAATAAAAATTTTAAAAAAATCCAAAAAAATCGAAGATAGTTTCAATTAAATTTGCTAAAATGTCGTCCATAAAAATTAATATTTGTAAAAAAATCCAAAAAAATAGAAGATAGCTTAAATTAAATTTGCTAAAATTTCGTTCATAAAAATAAAAATTTTAAAAAAATCGAAGATAGTTTCAATTAAATTTGCTTAAATTTCGTTCATAAAAATTAAAATTTGTATAAAAATCCAAAAAAATCGAAGATAGTTTCAATTATATTTGCTAAAATGTCGTACATAAAAATTAATATTTGTAAAAAAATCCAAAAAAATAGAAGATAGCTTAAATTAAATTTGCTAAAATTTAGTTCATAAAACTTAAAATTTTAAGAAAATCCAAAAAAATCAAAGATAGTTTCAATTAAATTTGCTAAAATTTCGTTAATAAAAATAAAAATTTGTAAAAAAATCCAAAAAAATCGAATATAGTTTCAATTAAATTTGCTAAAATTTCGTTCATGAAAATTAAAATTTGTAAAAAAATCCAAAATAATCGAAGATAGTTTGAATTAAATTTGCTAAAATTTCATTCATAAAAAATAAAATTTGTAAAAAAATCCAAAAAAATCGAAGATAGTTTCAATTAAATTTGCTAAAATGTCGTCCATAAAAATTAATATTTGTAAAAAAAATCCAAAAAAATAGAAGATAGCTTAAATTAAATTTGCTAAAATTTAGTTCATAAAAATTAAAAATTTTACGAAAATCCAAAAAAATCAAAGATAGTTTCAATTAAATTTGCTAAAATTTCGTTCATAAGAATAAAAATTTTAAAAAAATCCAAAAAAATGGAAGATAGTTTCAATTAAATTTGCTAAAATTTCGTTCATAAAAATAAAAATTTGTAAAAAAATCCAAAAAAATCGTATATAGTTTCAATTAAATTTGCTAAAATTTCGTTCATAAAAATTAAAATTTGTAAAAAAATCCCAAAAAATCCAATATAGTTTCAATTAAATTTGCTAAAATTTCGTTCATAAAAATCAAAATTTGTAAAAAAATCCAAAAAAATCGAAGATAGTTTCAATTAAATTTGCTAAAATTTCGTTCATAAAAATCAAAATTTGTAAAAAAATCCAAAAAAATCGAAGATAGTTTCAATTAAATTTGCCAAAATTTCGTTCATAAAAATTAAAATTTGTAAAAAAATTCAAAAAAATCGAAGATAGTTACAATTAAGTTTGCTAAAATTTCATTCATAAAAAATAAAATTTGTAAAAAAATCCAAAAAAATCGAAGATAGTTTCAATTAAATTTGATAAAATGTCGTCCATAAAAATTAATATTTGTAAAAAAATCCAAAAAAATAGAAGATAGCTTAAATTAAATTTGCTAAAATTTAGTTCATAAAAATTAAAAATTTGTAAAAAAATCCAAAATAATCGAAGATAGTTTCGATTAAATTTTCTAAAATTTCGTTCATAAAAATAAAAATTTGTAAAAAAATCCAAAAAAATCGAAGATAGTTTCAATTAAATTTGCTAAAATTTCGTTCATAAAAATCAAAATTTGTAAAAAAATCCAAAAAAATCGAAGATTGTTTAAATTAAATTTGCCAAAATTTCGTTCATAAAAATTAAAATTTGTAAAAAAATTCAAAAAAATCGAAGATAGTTACAATTAAGTTTGCTAAAATTTCATTCATAAAAAATAAAATTTGTAAAAAAATCCAAAAAAATCGAAGATAGTTTCATTTAAATTTGCTAAAATGTCGTCCATAAAAATTAATATTTGTAAAAAAATCCAAAAAATAGAAGATAGCTTAAATTAAATTTGCTAAAATTTCGTTCATAAAAATAAAAATTTTAAAAAAATCGAAGATAGTTTCAATTAAATTTGCTAAAATTTCGTTCATAAAAATTAAAATTTGTATAAAAATCCAAAAAAATCGAAGATAGTTTCAATTATATTTGCTAAAATGTCGTACATAAAAATTAATATTTGTAAAAAAATCCAAAAAAATAGAAGATAGCTTAAATTAAATTTGCTAAAATTTAGTTCATAAAACTTAAAATTTGTAAAAAAATCCAAAAAAATCGAAGATAGTTTCATTTAAATTTGCTAAAATGTCGTACATAAAAATAAAAATTTTAAAAAAATCCAAAAAAATCGAAGAAAGTTTTAATTAAATTTGCTAAAATTTCGTTCATGAAAATTAAAATTTGTAAAAAAATCCAAAATAATCGAAGATAGTTTGAATTAAATTTGCTAAAATTTCATTCATAAAAAATAAAATTTGTAAAAAAATCCAAAAAAATCGAAGATAGTTTCAATTAAATTTGCTAAAATGTCGTCCATAAAAATTAATATTTGTAAAAAAATCCAAAAAAATAGAAGATAGCTTAAATTAAATTTGCTAAAATTTAGTTCATAAAAATTAAAAATTTTAAGAAAATCCAAAAAAATCAAAGATAGTTTCAATTAAATTTGCTAAAATTTTGTTCATAAAAATAAAAATTTTAAAAAAATCCAAAAAAATCGAAGATAGTTTCAATTAAATTTGCTAAAATTTCGTTCATAAAAATAAAAATTTGTTAAAAAATCCAAAAAAATCGTATATAGTTTCAATTAAATTTGCTAAAATTTCGTTCATAAAAATTAAAATTTGTAAAAAAATCCCAAAAAATCGAAGAATAGTTTCAATTAAATTTGCTAAAATTTCGTTCATAAAAATAAAATTTTAAAAAAATCCAAAAAAATCGAAGATAGTTTCAATTAAATTTGCTAAAATTTCGTTCATAAAAATAAAAATTTGTAAAAAAATCCAAAAAAATCGTATATAGTTTCAATTAAATTTGCTAAAATTTCGTTCATAAAAATTAAAATTTGTAAAAAAAACGAAGAAAGTTTCAATTAAATTTGCTAAAATTTCGTTCATAAAAATAAAAATTTTAAAAAAATCCAAAAAATCGAAGATAGTTTCAATTAAATTTGCTAAAATTTCGTTCATAAAAATTAAAATTTGTAAAAAAATCCCAAAAAATCGAAGATAGCTTAAATTAAATTTGCTAAAATTTAGTTCATAAAACTTAAAAATTTAAAGAAAATCCAAAAAAATCGAAGATAGTTTCAATTAAGTTTGCTAAAATTTCATTCATAAAAATTAAAATTTGTATAAAAATCCAAAAAAATCGAAGATAGTTTCAATTATATTTGCTAAAATGTCGTACATAAAAATTAATATTTGTAAAAAAATCCAAAAAAATAGAAGATAGCTTAAATTAAATTTGCTAAAATTTAGTTCATAAAACTTAAAATTTTAAGAAAATCCAAAAAATCAAAGATAGTTTCAATTAAATTTGCTAAAATTTCGTTCATAAAAATAAAAATTTTAAAAAAATCCAAAAAATCGAAGATAGTTTCAATTAAATTTGCTAAAATTTCGTTCATAAAAATTAAAATTTGTATAAAAATCCAAAAAAATCGAAGATAGTTTCAATTATATTTGCTAAAATGTCGTACATAAAAATTAATATTTGTAAAAAAATCCAAAAAATAGAAGATAGCTTAAATTAAATTTGCTAAAATTTAGTTCATAAAACTTAAAATTTTAAGAAAATCCAAAAAATCGAAGATAGTTTCAATTAAATTTGCTAAAATTTCGTTCATAAAAATAAAAATTTTAAAAAAATCGAAGATAGTTTCAATTAAATTTGCTAAAATTTCGTTCATAAAAATAAAAATTTGTAAAAAAATCCAAAAAAATCGAATATAGTTTCAATTAAATTTGCTAAAATTTCGTTCAAAAAAATTAAAATTTGTAAAAAATCGAAGATAGTTTCAATTAAATTTGCTAAAATTTCGTTCATAAAAATTAAAATTTGTAAAAAAATCCAAAAAATCGAAGATAGCTTAATTAAATTTGCTAAAATTTAGTTCATAAAACTTAAAATTTTAAGAAAATCCAAAAAAATCAAAGATAGTTTCAATTAAATTTGCTAAAATTTCGTTCATAAAAATAAAAATTTTAAAAAAATCCAAAAAAATCGAAGATAGTTTCAATTAAATTTGCTAAAATTTCGTTCATAAAAATTAAAATTTGTAAGAAAATCCAAAAAAATCGAAGTTAGCTTAAATTAAATTTGCTAAAATTTAGTTCATAAAACTTAAAAATTTTAAGAAAATGCAAAAAATCAAAGATAGTTTCAATTAAATTTGCTAAAATTTCGTTCATAAAAATTAAAATTTGTAAAAAATCCAAAAAAATCCAATATAGTTTCAATTAAATTTGCTAAAATTTCGTTCATAAAAATTAAAATTTGTAAAAAAATCCAAAAAAATCGAAGATAGTTTCAATTATATTTGCTAAAATGTCGTACATAAAAATTAATATTTGTAAAAAATCCAAAAAAATAGAAGATAGCTTAAATTAAATTTGCTAAAATTTAGTTCATAAAAATTAAAAATTTTAAGAAAATCCAAAAAAATCAAAGATAGTTTCAATTAAATTTGCTAAAATTTCGTTCATAAAAATAAAAATTTTAAAAAAATCCAAAAAAATCGAAGATAGTTTCAATTAAATTTGCTAAAATTTCGTTCATAAAAATTAAAATTTGTAAAAAAAACGAAGAAAGTTTCAATTAAATTTGCTAAAATTTCGTTCATAAAAATAAAAATTTTAAAAAAATCCAAAAAATCGAAGATAGTTTCAATTAAATTTGCTAAAATTTCGTTCATAAAAATTAAAATTTGTAAAAAAATCCCCAAAAATCGAAGATAGCTTAAATTAAATTTGCTAAAATTTAGTTCATAAAACTTAAAAATTTAAAGAAAATCCAAAAAAATCGAAGATAGTTTCAATTAAGTTTGCTAAAATTTCATTCATAAAAATTAAAATTTGTATAAAAATCCAAAAAAATCGAAGATAGTTTCAATTATATTTGCTAAAATGTCGTACATAAAAATTAATATTTGTAAAAAAATCCAAAAAAATAGAAGATAGCTTAAATTAAATTTGCTAAAATTTAGTTCATAAAACTTAAAATTTTAAGAAAATCCAAAAATATCGAAGATAGTTTCAATTAAATTTGCTAAAATTTCGTTCATAAAAATAAAAATTTTAAAAAAATCAAAGATAGTTTCAATTAAATTTGCTAAAATTTCGTTCATAAAAATAAAAATTTTTAAAAAAATCCAAAAAAAACGAATATAGTTTCAATTAAATTTGCTAAAATTTCGTTCATAAAAATTAAAATTTGTAAAAAAATCGAAGATAGTTTCAATTAAATTTGCTAAAATTTCGTTCATAAAAATTAAAATTTGTAAAAAAATCCAAAAAAATCGAAGATAGCTTAAATTAAATTTGCTAAAATTTAGTTCATAAAACTTAAAATTTTAAGAAAATCCAAAAAAATCAAAGATAGTTTCAATTAAATTTGCTAAAATTTCGTTCATAAAAATAAAAATTTTAAAAAAATCCAAAAAAATCGAAGATAGTTTCAATTAAATTTGCTAAAATTTCGTTCATAAAAATTAAAATTTGTAAGAAAATCCAAAAAAATCGAAGATAGCTTAAATTAAATTTGCTAAAATTTAGTTCATAAAACTTAAAAATTTAAAGAAAATGCAAAAAATCAAAGATAGTTTCAATTAAATTTGCTAAAATTTCGTTCATAAAAATTAAAATTTGTAAAAAAATCCCAAAAAATCGAAGATAGTTTCAATTAAATTTGCTAAAATTTCGTTCATAAAAATAAAAATTTTAAAAAAATCCAAAAAAATCGAAGATAGTTTCAATTAAATTTGCTAAAATTTTGTTCATAAAAATTAAAATTTGTATAAAAATCCAAAAAAATCGAAGATAGTTTCAATTATATTTGCTAAAATGTCGTACATAAAAATTAATATTTGTAAAAAAATCCAAAAAAATAGAAGATAGCTTAAATTAAATTTGCTAAAATTTAGTTCATAAAACTTAAAATTTTAAGAAAATCCAAAAATATCGAAGATAGTTTCAATTAAATTTGCTAAAATTTCGTTCATAAAAATAAAAATTTTAAAAAAATCAAAGATAGTTTCAATTAAATTTGCTAAAATTTCGTTCATAAAAATAAAAATTTTTAAAAAAATCCAAAAAAAACGAATATAGTTTCAATTAAATTTGCTAAAATTTCGTTCATAAAAATTAAAATTTGTAAAAAAATCGAAGATAGTTTCAATTAAATTTGCTAAAATTTCGTTCATAAAAATTAAAATTTGTAAAAAAATCCAAAAAAATCGAAGATAGCTTAAATTAAATTTGCTAAAATTTAGTTCATAAAACTTAAAATTTTAAGAAAATCCAAAAAAATCAAAGATAGTTTCAATTAAATTTGCTAAAATTTCGTTCATAAAAATAAAAATTTTAAAAAAATCCAAAAAATCGAAGATAGTTTCAATTAAATTTGCTAAAATTTCGTTCATAAAAATTAAAATTTGTAAGAAAATCCAAAAAAATCGAAGATAGCTTAAATTAAATTTGCTAAAATTTAGTTCATAAAACTTAAAAATTTAAAGAAAATGCAAAAAATCAAAGATAGTTTCAATTAAATTTGCTAAAATTTCGTTCATAAAAATTAAAATTTGTAAAAAAATCCAAAAAAATCCAATATAGTTTCAATTAAATTTGCTAAAATTTCGTTCATAAAAATAAAAATTTTAAAAAAATCCAAAAAAACGAATATAGTTTCAATTAAATTTGCCAAAATTTCGTTCATAAAAATTAAAATTTGTAAAAAAATTCAAAAAAATCGAAGATAGTTACAATTAAGTTTGCTAAAATTTCATTCATAAAAAATAAAATTTGTAAAAAAATCCAAAAAAATCGAAGATAGTTTCAATTAAATTTGCTAAAATGTCGTCCATAAAAATTAATATTTGTAAAAAAATCCAAAAAAATAGAAGATAGCTTAAATTAAATTTGCTAAAATTAAGTTCATAAAAATTAAAAATTTGTAAAAAAATCCAAAATAATCGAAGATAGTTTCGATTAAATTTGCTAAAATTTCGTTCATAAAAATAAAAATTTGTAAAAAAATCCAAAAAAATCGAAAATAGTTTAAATTAAATTTGCTAAAATTTCGTTCATAAAAATCAAAATTTGTAAAAAAATCCAAAAAAATCGAAGATAGTTTCAATTAAATTTGCCAAAATTTCGTTCATAAAAATTAAAATTTGTAAAAAAATTCAAAAAAATCGAAGATAGTTTCATTTAAATTTGCTAAAATGTCGTACATAAAAATAAAAATTTTAAAAAAATCCAAAAAAACGAAAAAAGTTTTAATTAAATTTGCTAAAATTTCGTTCATGAAAATTAAAATTTGTAAAAAAATCCAAAATAATCGAAGATAGTTTGAATTAAATTTGCTAAAATTTCATTCATAAAAAATAAAATTTGTAAAAAAATCCAAAAAAATCGAAGATAGTTTCGATTAAATTTGCTAAAATTTCGTTCATAAAAATTAAAATTTGTAAAAAAATTCAAAAAAATCGAAGATAGTTACAATTAAGTTTGCTAAAATTTCATTCATAAAAAATAAAATTTGTAAAAAAATCCAAAAAAATCGAAGATAGTTTCAATTAAATATGCTAAAATGTCGTCCATAAAAATTAATATTTGTAAAAAAATCCAAAAAAATAGAAAATAGCTTAAATTAAATTTGCTAAAATTTCGTTCATAAAACTTAAAATTTTAAGAAAATCAAAAAAAATCAAAGATAGTTTCAATTAAATTTGCTAAAATTTCGTTCATAAAAATAAAAAATTTTAAAAAAATCCAAAAAAATCGAAGATAGTTTCAATTAAATTTGCTAAAATTTCGTTCATAAAAATTAAAATTTGTATAAAAATCCAAAAAAATCGAAGATAGTTTCAATTATATTTGCTAAAATGTCGTACATAAAAATTAATATTTGTAAAAATATCCAAAAAAATAGAAGATAGCTTAAATTAAATTTGCTAAAATTTAGTTCATAAAACTTAAAATTTTAAGAAAATCCAAAAAAATCAAAGATAGTTTCAATTAAATTTGCTAAAATTTCGTTCATAAAAATAAAAATTTTAAAAAAATCCAAAAAAATCGAAGATAGTTTCAATTAAATTTGCTAAAATTTCGTTCATAAAAATTAAAATTTGTAAAAAAATCCAAAAAAATCGAAGATAGCTTAAATTAAATTTGCTAAAATTTAGTTCATAAAACTTAAAATTTTAAGAAAATCCAAAAAAATCAAAGATAGTTTCAATTAAATTTGCTAAAATTTCGTTCATAAAAATTAAAATTTGTAAAAAAATCCAAAAAAATCCAATATAGTTTCAATTAAATTTGCTAAAATTTCGTTCATAAAAATTAAAATTTGTAAAAAAATCCAAAAAAACCGAAGATAGTTTCAATTAAATTTGCTAAAATTTCGTTCATAAAAATAAAAATTTTAAAAAAATCCAAAAAAACGAAGATAGTTTCAATTAAATTTGCTAAAATTTCGTTCATAAAAATTAAAATTTGTAAAAAAATCCAAAGAAATCGAAGATAGCTTAAATTAAATTTGCTAAAATTTAGTTCATAAAAATTAAAATTTGTATAAAAATCCAAAAAAATCGAAGATAGTTTCAATTATATTTGCTAAAATGTCGTACATAAAAATTAATATTTGTAAAAAAATCCAAAAAAATAGAAGATAGCTTAAATTAAATTTGCTAAAATTTAGTTCATAAAACTTAAAATTTGTAAAAAAATCCAAAAAAATCGAAGATAGTTTCATTTAAATTTGCTAAAATGTCGTACATAAAAATAAAAATTTTAAAAAAATCCAAAAAAACGAAGAAAGTTTTAATTAAATTTGCTAAAATTTCGTTCATGAAAATTAAAATTTGTAAAAAAATCCAAAATAATCGAAGATAGTTTGAATTAAATTTGCTAAAATTTCATTCATAAAAAATAAAATTTGTAAAAAAATCCAAAAAAATCGAAGATAGTTTCAATTAAATTTGCTAAAATGTCGTCCATAAAAATTAATATTTGTAAAAAAATCCAAAAAAATAGAAGATAGCTTAAATTAAATTTGCTAAAATTTAGTTCATAAAACTTAAAAATTTAAAGAAAATCCAAAAAAATCGAAGATAGTTTCAATTAAGTTTGCTAAAATTTCATTCATAAAAATTAAAATTTGTATAAAAATCCAAAAAAATCGAAGATAGTTTCAATTATATTTGCTAAAATGTCGTACATAAAAATTAATATTTGTAAAAAAATCCAAAAAAATAGAAGATAGCTTAAATTAAATTTGCTAAAATTTAGTTCATAAAACTTAAAATTTTAAGAAAATCCAAAAAAATCAAAGATAGTTTCAATTAAATTTGCTAAAATTTCGTTCATAAAAATAAAAATTTTAAAAAAATCCAAAAAAATCGAAGATAGTTTCAATTAAATTTGCTAAAATTTCGTTCATAAAAATTAAAATTTGTAAAAAAATCCAAAAAAATCAAAGATAGTTTCAATTAAATTTGATAAAATTTCGTTCATAAAAATAAAAATTTTAAAAAAATCCAAAAAAATCGAAGATAGTTTCAATTAAATTTGCTAAAATTTCGTTCCTAAAAATAAAAATTTGTAAAAAAATCCAAAAAAATCGTATATAGTTTCAATTAAATTTGCTAAAATTTCGTTCATAAAAATTAAAATTTGTAAAAAAATCCCAAAAAATCGAAGATAGTTTCAATTAAATTTGCTAAAATTTCGTTCATAAAAATAAAAATTTTAAAAAAATCCAAAAAAATCGAAGATAGTTTCAATTAAATTTGCTAAAATTTCGTTCATAAAAATAAAAATTTGTAAAAAAATCCAAAAAAATCGTATATAGTTTCAATTAAATTTGCTAAAATTTCGTTCATAAAAATTAAAATTTGTAAAAAAAACGAAGAAAGTTTCAATTAAATTTGCTAAAATTTCGTTCATAAAAATAAAAATTTTAAAAAAATCCAAAAAATCGAAGATAGTTTCAATTAAATTTGCTAAAATTTCGTTCATAAAAATTAAAATTTGTAAAAAAATCCCAAAAAATCGAAGATAGCTTAAATTAAATTTGCTAAAATTTAGTTCATAAAACTTAAAAATTTAAAGAAAATCCAAAAAAATCGAAGATAGTTTCAATTAAGTTTGCTAAAATTTCATTCATAAAAATTAAAATTTGTATAAAAATCCAAAAAAATCGAAGATAGTTTCAATTATATTTGCTAAAATGTCGTACATAAAAATTAATATTTGTAAAAAAATCCAAAAAAATAGAAGATAGCTTAAATTAAATTTGCTAAAATTTAGTTCATAAAACTTAAAATTTTAAGAAAATCCAAAAAAATCAAAGATAGTTTCAATTAAATTTGCTAAAATTTCGTTCATAAAAATAAAAATTTTAAAAAAATCCAAAAAAATCGAAGATAGTTTCAATTAAATTTGCTAAAATTTCGTTCATAAAAATTAAAATTTGTATAAAAATCCAAAAAAATCGAAGATAGTTTCAATTATATTTGCTAAAATGTCGTACATAAAAATTAATATTTGTAAAAAAATCCAAAAAAATAGAAGATAGCTTAAATTAAATTTGCTAAAATTTAGTTCATAAAACTTAAAATTTTAAGAAAATCCAAAAAAATCGAAGATAGTTTCAATTAAATTTGCTAAAATTTCGTTCATAAAAATAAAAATTTTAAAAAAATCGAAGATAGTTTCAATTAAATTTGCTAAAATTTCGTTCATAAAAATAAAAATTTGTAAAAAAATCCAAAAAAATCGAATATAGTTTCAATTAAATTTGCTAAAATTTCGTTCAAAAAAATTAAAATTTGTAAAAAAATCGAAGATAGTTTCAATTAAATTTGCTAAAATTTCGTTCATAAAAATTAAAATTTGTAAAAAAATCCAAAAAAATCGAAGATAGCTTAAATTAAATTTGCTAAAATTTAGTTCATAAAACTTAAAATTTTAAGAAAATCCAAAAAAATCAAAGATAGTTTCAATTAAATTTGCTAAAATTTCGTTCATAAAAATAAAAATTTTAAAAAAATCCAAAAAAATCGAAGATAGTTTCAATTAAATTTGCTAAAATTTCGTTCATAAAAATTAAAATTTGTAAGAAAATCCAAAAAAATCGAAGTTAGCTTAAATTAAATTTGCTAAAATTTAGTTCATAAAACTTAAAAATTTTAAGAAAATGCAAAAAATCAAAGATAGTTTCAATTAAATTTGCTAAAATTTCGTTCATAAAAATTAAAATTTGTAAAAAAATCCAAAAAAATCCAATATAGTTTCAATTAAATTTGCTAAAATTTCGTTCATAAAAATTAAAATTTGTAAAAAAATCCAAAAAAATCGAAGATAGTTTCAATTATATTTGCTAAAATGTCGTACATAAAAATTAATATTTGTAAAAAAATCCAAAAAAATAGAAGATAGCTTAAATTAAATTTGCTAAAATTTAGTTCATAAAAATTAAAAATTTTAAGAAAATCCAAAAAAATCAAAGATAGTTTCAATTAAATTTGCTAAAATTTCGTTCATAAAAATAAAAATTTTAAAAAAATCCAAAAAAATCGAAGATAGTTTCAATTAAATTTGCTAAAATTTCGTTCATAAAAATTAAAATTTGTAAAAAAAACGAAGAAAGTTTCAATTAAATTTGCTAAAATTTCGTTCATAAAAATAAAAATTTTAAAAAAATCCAAAAAATCGAAGATAGTTTCAATTAAATTTGCTAAAATTTCGTTCATAAAAATTAAAATTTGTAAAAAAATCCCCAAAAATCGAAGATAGCTTAAATTAAATTTGCTAAAATTTAGTTCATAAAACTTAAAAATTTAAAGAAAATCCAAAAAAATCGAAGATAGTTTCAATTAAGTTTGCTAAAATTTCATTCATAAAAATTAAAATTTGTATAAAAATCCAAAAAAATCGAAGATAGTTTCAATTATATTTGCTAAAATGTCGTACATAAAAATTAATATTTGTAAAAAAATCCAAAAAAATAGAAGATAGCTTAAATTAAATTTGCTAAAATTTAGTTCATAAAACTTAAAATTTTAAGAAAATCCAAAAAAATCAAAGATAGTTTCAATTAAATTTGCTAAAATTTCGTTCATAAAAATAAAAATTTTAAAAAAATCCAAAAAAATCGAAGATAGTTTCAATTAAATTTGCTAAAATTTCGTTCATAAAAATTAAAATTTGTAAGAAAATCCAAAAAAATCGAAGTTAGCTTAAATTAAATTTGCTAAAATTTAGTTCATAAAACTTAAAAATTTAAAGAAAATGCAAAAAATCAAAGATAGTTTCAATTAAATTTGCTAAAATTTCGTTCATAAAAATTAAAATTTGTAAAAAAATCCAAAAAAATCCAATATAGTTTCAATTAAATTTGCTAAAATTTCGTTCATAAAAATTAAAATTTGTAAAAAAATCCAAAAAAATCGAAGATAGTTTCAATTATATTTGCTAAAATGTCGTACATAAAAATTAATATTTGTAAAAAAATCCAAAAAAATAGAAGATAGCTTAAATTAAATTTGCTAAAATTTAGTTCATAAAAATTAAAAATTTTAAGAAAATCCAAAAAAATCAAAGATAGTTTCAATTAAATTTGCTAAAATTTCGTTCATAAAAATAAAAATTTTAAAAAAATCCAAAAAAATCGAAGATAGTTTCAATTAAATTTGCTAAAATTTCGTTCATAAAAATAAAAATTTGTAAAAAAATCCAAAAAAATCGTATATAGTTTCAATTAAATTTGCTAAAATTTCGTTCATAAAAATTAAAATTTGTAAAAAAATCCCAAAAAATCGAAGATAGTTTCAATTAAATTTGCTAAAATTTCGTTCATAAAAATAAAAATTTTAAAAAAATCCAAAAAAATCGAAGATAGTTTCAATTAAATTTGCTAAAATTTCGTTCATAAAAATAAAAATTTGTAAAAAAATCCAAAAAAATCGTATATAGTTTCAATTAAATTTGCTAAAATTTCGTTCATAAAAATTAAAATTTGTAAAAAAAACGAAGAAAGTTTCAATTAAATTTGCTAAAATTTCGTTCATAAAAATAAAAATTTTAAAAAAATCCAAAAAATCGAAGATAGTTTCAATTAAATTTGCTAAAATTTCGTTCATAAAAATTAAAATTTGTAAAAAAATCCCAAAAAATCGAAGATAGCTTAAATTAAATTTGCTAAAATTTAGTTCATAAAACTTAAAAATTTAAAGAAAATCCAAAAAAATCGAAGATAGTTTCAATTAAGTTTGCTAAAATTTCATTCATAAAAATTAAAATTTGTATAAAAATCCAAAAAAATCGAAGATAGTTTCAATTATATTTGCTAAAATGTCGTACATAAAAATTAATATTTGTAAAAAAATCCAAAAAAATAGAAGATAGCTTAAATTAAATTTGCTAAAATTTAGTTCATAAAACTTAAAATTTTAAGAAAATCCAAAAAAATCAAAGATAGTTTCAATTAAATTTGCTAAAATTTCGTTCATAAAAATAAAAATTTTAAAAAAATCCAAAAAAATCGAAGATAGTTTCAATTAAATTTGCTAAAATTTCGTTCATAAAAATTAAAATTTGTATAAAAATCCAAAAAAATCGAAGATAGTTTCAATTATATTTGCTAAAATGTCGTACATAAAAATTAATATTTGTAAAAAAATCCAAAAAAATAGAAGATAGCTTAAATTAAATTTGCTAAAATTTAGTTCATAAAACTTAAAATTTTAAGAAAATCCAAAAAAATCGAAGATAGTTTCAATTAAATTTGCTAAAATTTCGTTCATAAAAATAAAAATTTTAAAAAAATCGAAGATAGTTTCAATTAAATTTGCTAAAATTTCGTTCATAAAAATAAAAATTTGTAAAAAAATCCAAAAAAATCGAATATAGTTTCAATTAAATTTGCTAAAATTTCGTTCAAAAAAATTAAAATTTGTAAAAAAATCGAAGATAGTTTCAATTAAATTTGCTAAAATTTCGTTCATAAAAATTAAAATTTGTAAAAAAATCCCAAAAAATCGAAGATAGCTTAAATTAAATTTGCTAAAATTTAGTTCATAAAACTTAAAATTTTAAGAAAATCCAAAAAAATCAAAGATAGTTTCAATTAAATTTGCTAAAATTTCGTTCATAAAAATAAAAATTTTAAAAAAATCCAAAAAAATCGAAGATAGTTTCAATTAAATTTGCTAAAATTTCGTTCATAAAAATTAAAATTTGTAAGAAAATCCAAAAAAATCGAAGTTAGCTTAAATTAAATTTGCTAAAATTTAGTTCATAAAACTTAAAAATTTAAAGAAAATGCAAAAAATCAAAGATAGTTTCAATTAAATTTGCTAAAATTTCGTTCATAAAAATTAAAATTTGTAAAAAAATCCAAAAAAATCCAATATAGTTTCAATTAAATTTGCTAAAATTTCGTTCATAAAAATTAAAATTTGTAAAAAAATCCAAAAAAACCGAAGATAGTTTCAATTAAATTTGCTAAAATTTCGTTCATAAAAATTAAAATTTGTAAAAAAATCCAAAAAAATCGAAGATAGTTTCAATTATATTTGCTAAAATGTCGTACATAAAAATTAATATTTGTAAAAAAATCCAAAAAAATAGAAGATAGCTTAAATTAAATTTGCTAAAATTTAGTTCATAAAAATTAAAAATTTTAAGAAAATCCAAAAAAATCAAAGATAGTTTCAATTAAATTTGCTAAAATTTCGTTCATAAAAATAAAAATTTTAAAAAAATCCAAAAAAATCGAAGATAGTTTCAATTAAATTTGCTAAAATTTCGTTCATAAAAATAAAAATTTGTAAAAAAATCCAAAAAAATCGTATATAGTTTCAATTAAATTTGCTAAAATTTCGTTCATAAAAATTAAAATTTGTAAAAAAATCCCAAAAAATCGAAGATAGTTTCAATTAAATTTGCTAAAATTTCGTTCATAAAAATAAAAATTTTAAAAAAATCCAAAAAAATCGAAGATAGTTTCAATTAAATTTGCTAAAATTTCGTTCATAAAAATAAAAATTTGTAAAAAAATCCAAAAAAATCGTATATAGTTTCAATTAAATTTGCTAAAATTTCGTTCATAAAAATTAAAATTTGTAAAAAAAACGAAGAAAGTTTCAATTAAATTTGCTAAAATTTCGTTCATAAAAATAAAAATTTTAAAAAAATCCAAAAAATCGAAGATAGTTTCAATTAAATTTGCTAAAATTTCGTTCATAAAAATTAAAATTTGTAAAAAAATCCCAAAAAATCGAAGATAGCTTAAATTAAATTTGCTAAAATTTAGTTCATAAAACTTAAAAATTTAAAGAAAATCCAAAAAAATCGAAGATAGTTTCAATTAAGTTTGCTAAAATTTCATTCATAAAAATTAAAATTTGTATAAAAATCCAAAAAAATCGAAGATAGTTTCAATTATATTTGCTAAAATGTCGTACATAAAAATTAATATTTGTAAAAAAATCCAAAAAAATAGAAGATAGCTTAAATTAAATTTGCTAAAATTTAGTTCATAAAACTTAAAATTTTAAGAAAATCCAAAAAAATCAAAGATAGTTTCAATTAAATTTGCTAAAATTTCGTTCATAAAAATAAAAATTTTAAAAAAATCCAAAAAAATCGAAGATAGTTTCAATTAAATTTGCTAAAATTTCGTTCATAAAAATTAAAATTTGTATAAAAATCCAAAAAAATCGAAGATAGTTTCAATTATATTTGCTAAAATGTCGTACATAAAAATTAATATTTGTAAAAAAATCCAAAAAAATAGAAGATAGCTTAAATTAAATTTGCTAAAATTTAGTTCATAAAACTTAAAATTTTAAGAAAATCCAAAAAAATCGAAGATAGTTTCAATTAAATTTGCTAAAATTTCGTTCATAAAAATAAAAATTTTAAAAAAATCGAAGATAGTTTCAATTAAATTTGCTAAAATTTCGTTCATAAAAATAAAAATTTGTAAAAAAATCCAAAAAAATCGAATATAGTTTCAATTAAATTTGCTAAAATTTCGTTCAAAAAAATTAAAATTTGTAAAAAAATCGAAGATAGTTTCAATTAAATTTGCTAAAATTTCGTTCATAAAAATTAAAATTTGTAAAAAAATCCAAAAAAATCGAAGATAGCTTAAATTAAATTTGCTAAAATTTAGTTCATAAAACTTAAAATTTTAAGAAAATCCAAAAAAATCAAAGATAGTTTCAATTAAATTTGTTAAAATTTCGTTCATAAAAATAAAAATTTTAAAAAAATCGAAGATAGTTTCAATTAAATTTGCTAAAATTTCGTTCATAAAAATAAAAATTTGTAAAAAAATCCAAAAAAATCGAATATAGTTTCAATTAAATTTGCTAAAATTTCGTTCATAAAAATTAAAATTTGTAAGAAAATCCAAAAAAATCGAAGTTAGCTTAAATTAAATTTGCTAAAATTTAGTTCATAAAACTTAAAAATTTAAAGAAAATGCAAAAAATCAAAGATAGTTTCAATTAAATTTGCTAAAATTTCGTTCATAAAAATTAAAATTTGTAAAAAAATCCAAAAAAATCCAATATAGTTTCAATTAAATTTGCTAAAATTTCGTTCATAAAAATTAAAATTTGTAAAAAAAACCAAAAAAATCGAAGATAGTTTCAATTATATTTGCTAAAATGTCGTACATAAAAATTAATATTTGTAAAAAAATCCAAAAAAATAGAAGATAGCTTAAATTAAATTTGCTAAAATTTAGTTCATAAAAATTAAAAATTTTAAGAAAATCCAAAAAAATCAAAGATAGTTTCAATTAAATTTGCTAAAATTTCGTTCATAAAAATAAAAATTTTAAAAAAATCCAAAAAAATCGAAGATAGTTTCAATTAAATTTGCTAAAATTTCGTTCATAAAAATAAAAATTTGTAAAAAAATCCAAAAAAATCGTATATAGTTTCAATTAAATTTGCTAAAATTTCGTTCATAAAAATTAAAATTTGTAAAAAAATCCCAAAAAATCGAAGATAGTTTCAATTAAATTAGCTAAAATTTCGTTCATAAAAATAAAAATTTTAAAAAAATCCAAAAAAATCGAAGATAGTTTCAATTAAATTTGCTAAAATTTCGTTCATAAAAATAAAAATTTGTAAAAAAATCCAAAAAAATCGTATATAGTTTCAATTAAATTTGCTAAAATTTCGTTCATAAAAATTAAAATTTGTAAAAAAAACGAAGAAAGTTTCAATTAAATTTGCTAAAATTTCGTTCATAAAAATAAAAATTTTAAAAAAATCCAAAAAATCGAAGATAGTTTCAATTAAATTTGCTAAAATTTCGTTCATAAAAATTAAAATTTGTAAAAAAATCCCAAAAAATCGAAGATAGCTTAAATTAAATTTGCTAAAATTTAGTTCATAAAACTTAAAAATTTAAAGAAAATCCAAAAAAATCGAAGATAGTTTCAATTAAGTTTGCTAAAATTTCATTCATAAAAATTAAAATTTGTATAAAAATCCAAAAAAATCGAAGATAGTTTCAATTATATTTGCTAAAATGTCGTACATAAAAATTAATATTTGTAAAAAAATCCAAAAAAATAGAAGATAGCTTAAATTAAATTTGCTAAAATTTAGTTCATAAAACTTAAAATTTTAAGAAAATCCAAAAAAATCAAAGATAGTTTCAATTAAATTTGCTAAAATTTCGTTCATAAAAATAAAAATTTTAAAAAAATCCAAAAAAATCGAAGATAGTTTCAATTAAATTTGCTAAAATTTCGTTCATAAAAATTAAAATTTGTAAGAAAATCCAAAAAAATCGAAGTTAGCTTAAATTAAATTTGCTAAAATTTAGTTCATAAAACTTAAAAATTTAAAGAAAATGCAAAAAATCAAAGATAGTTTCAATTAAATTTGCTAAAATTTCGTTCATAAAAATTAAAATTTGTAAAAAAATCCAAAAAAATCCAATATAGTTTCAATTAAATTTGCTAAAATTTCGTTCATAAAAATTAAAATTTGTAAAAAAATCCAAAAAAATCGAAGATAGTTTCAATTATATTTGCTAAAATGTCGTACATAAAAATTAATATTTGTAAAAAAATCCAAAAAAATCGAAGATAGTTTCAATTAAATTTGCTAAAATTTCGTTCATAAAAATAAAAATTTGTAAAAAAATCCAAAAAAATCGTATATAGTTTCAATTAAATTTGCTAAAATTTCGTTCATAAAAATTAAAATTTGTAAAAAAAACGAAGAAAGTTTCAATTAAATTTGCTAAAATTTCGTTCATAAAAATAAAAATTTGTAAAAAAATCCAAAAAAATCGAATATAGTTTCAATTAAATTTGCTTAAAATTTCGTTCATAAAAATTAAAATTTGTAAGAAAATCCAAAAAAATCGAAGATAGCTTAAATTAAATTTGCTAAAATTTAGTTCATAAAACTTAAAAATTTAAAGAAAATCCAAAAAATCAAAGATAGTTTCAATTAAATTTGCTAAAATTTCGTTCATAAAAATTAAAATTTGTAAAAAAATCCAAAAAAATCCAATATAGTTTCAATTAAATTTGCTAAAATTTCGTTCACAAAAATTAAAATTTGTAAAAAAATCCAAAAAAACCGAAGATAGTTTCAATTAAATTTGCTAAAATTTCGTTCATAAAAATAAAAATTTTAAAAAAATCCAAAAAAACGAAGATAGTTTCAATTAAATTTGCTAAAATTTCGTTCATAAAAATTAAAATTTGTAAAAAAATCCAAAAAAATCGAAGATAGCTTAAATTAAATTTGCTAAAATTTAGTTCATAAAAATTAAAATTTGTATAAAAATCCAAAAAAATCGAAGATAGTTTCAATTATATTTGCTAAAATGTCGTACATAAAAATTAATATTTGTAAAAAAATCCAAAAAAATAGAAGATAGCTTAAATTAAATTTGCTAAAATTTAGTTCATAAAACTTAAAATTTGTAAGAAAATCCAAAAAAATCGAAGACAGCTTAAATTAAATATGCTAAAATTTCATTCATAAAAATTAAAATTTGTATAAAAATCCAAAAAAATCGAAGATAGTTTCAATTATATTTGCTAAAATGTCGTACATAAAAATTAATATTTGTAAAAAAATTCAAAAAAATAGAAGATAGCTTAAATTAAATTTGCTAAAATTTAGTTCATAAAACTTAAAATTTTAAGAAAATCCAAAAAAATCAAAGATAGTTTCAATTAAATTTGCTAAAATTTCGTGCATAAAAATAAAAATTTTAAAAAAATCCAAAAAAATCGAAGATAGTTTTGTCACGTCCTGGGTGGTGAGGTTCAGGGAAGTGACCTTGTTTGGGTGGATATCAAAGATTTAGGCACTAAACTCTATTTCGCTGCGCTGAGGGGTAGTGAAGGCCTAGGCACGAAACCCTGTTTCGCTTGCTCTACGGGTAGCTGGGATTAGGCACGAAACCCTGTTTCGCGACACTGAGGGGTAGCGCAGCCTAGGCACGAAACCCAGTTTCGCGACGCTGAGGGGTAGCGAAGCCTTTGGAACGAAACCCTGTTTCGCTTGCTCTAAGGGTAGCAGGGATTAGGCACGAAATCCTGTTTCGCGACACTGAGGGGTAGCGCAGCCTAGGCACGAAACCCAGTTTCGCGACGCTGAGGGGTAGCGAAGCCTTTGGAACGAAACCCTGTTTCGCTTGCTCTAAGGGTAGCAGGGATTAGGCACGAAACCCTGTTTCGCGACGCTGAGGGGTAGCGAAGCCCTTGGAACGAAACCCTGTTTCGCTTGCTCTACGGGTAGCTGGGATTAGCACGAAACCCTATTTCGCAACTTTAATCGACCAGGGAAGGTTGGGAAGTAACCGCTCACCCTAGGGACACCCGTTAGCGTATTCGTGGTTTCTTCTTAGGCTTTGGTAATAGGCTTAACTACTGCATGGCAAAAGAAACACCCGTATGGTAGTTCTTCTAGATAGACGTAGTAACGGTCATGCGGGACTCTGAGTGAAAGAAAGTTGTAAACACTGGTAAGAAATCCCGAGGTTCGCGAAGGAAGAGCGGCCGTTGCATGGCCGGTTAGGATTCCTGGTATTCGGTGGCCAATTGCGAGAATTCAGACGTTTAAGTAAATAGAACCGTTATTTATTGGCGGTGCGTGAATAAGCAATGCACTATTGGTGCAACAGCAGTAACAATAATGCGCGGACATCAAGCATGAGCACAAAACATTTATATAACAGTGGTTACAAATATAAGCATAAGATGAGTTAGTATTAATGGTAACAAGTTAATAATAAGCAATAGAGATAAGCAATAATATAATTAGGCGGTAATATAAGCAATAGACACAAAATAAAGCGTTAACGTAGCAATTTAAACGATATTTGTTAATAATAAGGAAAATAATGTAAGGCTAAGAGCGTAAGTAAATGAGGATGATATAAAGCGATAGGATTACAAAATAATAAGCGCTTACAGTGATGGCGAAGGTTTTGATCCTCTGAGGGGCGTTGCACAGAAGCTAGACTTAGTAAGAGATTTGAAATAGTAAATGGTGTTCCGAACTAGTTGTACTAATTGGACTGGACTGTGTCCGCGGTCCAGCGGCGCTGGTATTTATACAAAGCGTTGGAATGTTGGTATGTGGGGAGAATTTGCGGTATGCGTGATGATTCATCCTTAAAATATGTGTTATGTAATCGGCGCGTGTTGATGACTCATGCGTATGGTATGTGTCGTTATGGCGTATTTCGGGGGTCTTTCGGGGCTTTGAAAAGGGAATACTCCACCTGTTGGATGGTTTGGAGGATTTTGATTGGGGAGGTTTAAAATGTGGAGATTTGGATAGGTTTGTTGTAGAGAGGGGTCTCGAGTTAAATGAGTTTTGGGCGAGGGACTTGTCTAAGGTTTGAATGTGGGAAGAGTTCGCGCCTCGAAGGCCGAAGAGGGGTAGGGGATTTCAAATTTGATCATCTGAAGATGGGGACCGCTAAGGTACATCGTCCAGACAACCCGGTGGTTGGGAAAGGGTTGAGAATTGAAGTTTCATAGGTAGTTGTGTGGTTGTGCGAGAATTTATATGGAAGGTGTTGGTTAGGACCGCGCGAAAATAGTGGGACGTCACACCTCCCCCCCTATATGAAGAAATGCGTGCATTTCTTAACATTAAAGAGCGGGGTTGACTGGATTGAGCACGCTCTCGATTGGGTGTTTGTGGCGGGGGTCTTCTCGATGCCGATGCCTCGATCAGCTGGCGTTGCCTTCCTGACCATCTCGGAGACGACGACCCTCGGGAGTAGGGGTGTAAGGCTCCTTCCAGCTTTTATGGCCTCCCGTCGTAGCCATCGCATCTTGGCTAGCCTCCGGGAACGTCCTCCTCCTCGATGCTTTCTCCTGGGGCGCCTCCTTCGGTTCGTCGGGATGGGCATGTCCTCGGGCATGTCGTTGGGCATGTCGTCGAGCATGATAATGACGTGATAATGATTGATCTAGGAGTAGAACTTATTAAAGCCGATTGATTGTCTTTATGTAGTACGGTCAACCGGGACTCTCGCGCACACGACCAAAGCGCGCTTTGTTCGCGGGTATGATTTTCGTCTTGCCTTTTCAAGATATTTTTAAGTTTGAGAGGGACTTACTTCCAATATCTGGTGTGGGCCAGAATACTGATCCCCAAATTTCCCTTTCCGCGGCTCTATTAGGACGTAGACTAAGTCCCCGGGTTTGAAGGTGTCCTCGTGAACACTGTTATTATAAGAAAACGTGGCCAAATCTGTCCAGTCGTCCCAGTCAGTGTATCTACCGATAAACCTTTTTAAATATTCGGTTAAAACGATTTGCAATCTCTCTAAAGAGCCGTTAGTATGCGGGTGAAAGGCTATGGTTCGGAATTGTTGCCCTTTACATTTCCGCGCAACTGCTTTCTTGAAATTACCAGTGAAATGGGCTGCTTGGTCGGTGAGAATGGCTCTAGGAGCTCTGAACTGACAAATCAATCTTTTGATGAGCGCCTCTGGTATCTTAATAGATGTGAAAAGGCTAAGGAGCACGCACACAAGGTATTTTGTCAATAAAACTTGCATGGTTAATATGAAAGTGTTGCCTGCTCTACTTGTAGGCAGTCGTTCCCGTATGTTTTCTGGGGAAGACTGTAGGGGAATTTCTACAGATGATATTTTCCGGCGCATCTTTCTGTGTAGTTGAATTCTTCTGGATTTTCTTCCCTGGCGAGCGCTGGATGTGGGTGTTGCAGAGTCAATTGGGTTGCTGCCACTTGTTGGCGCATGGATCGGTGATTTTGAGAACCGAGGCCTCTTGGGACAGCTTGGTCTACATTTGGGCCAGTCCTCCAAGTTGTCGTCACATTTGTCGTGTAGTCGTTTGGAGCATGCCTCCACTGCGGGGGAAGTATGGGATAAGGTGTCTGTAGTGAGGTGGAATCCCAGGTCAAAACTCTGGCATTGCACGATGAGTTCCTTCTGCAATACTGATTTGTTGTGGTCGAAACCAGTTTGCTGGGATGGTCCCCAGTCCAATGCCGTGTCCTTCTTTAATAGTTGGGTTGACGGTGGTGCCGTTTTGGAAAATTCCGGGATAAATCTTCTGTGATATCCGGTCAGACCAAGGGATTCTTTAATTTGTTTTGGTATGCGAGGTACAGCGTCAGCGAACTTATCGCTTTTCCCATGAATCGGGTGGTCTTTGGAGATTGACTTAAGTAAATTTTCTGCCCTTGAAGGAGCTTCCGCAGAAATTTGTAATACTACCAGTTCCGGTGTAGCCGCAAGAGACTTTTGGGAGTTTAGGGGAAGGATTGATTTGGCATATAGCGCAGGGGGTAAGAGTGAGTGCACCGTCGCGGATGCCTCGAGATGGTGGATCGACGGATCCAGGGCTAAGAGGGACTTGTTTTTTATGAGGGGGTGGATGGGAGTGATGCCTACAGGCGTTGTAGTCTCTTTGGGTCGTTTTGGTTTGGATTCTGGAGTTAGTCTGTCGTATTCCTCTACTTCGATGGTGGGCATGATGCTTGGATTGTCAATCTCGCTAGAGTTTATAACTTGCGGGTAGTCCTTTAGGTCCGGATTAGCTGTATGTATGGAAAAAGAGGATTTTGACCTCGCCCGTAGCACGACCGGGTTTAGTTGCACTGGAGCGACTCTTATGATACCGCTAGTGCTTTGGGGTGCACTTCTGCTTGGCTCGCTCCACAGTTTGCATCCATCGGCGCTCGGAGGAGTATTTCCCGACTCCGTTTCCCACAAGGCTCTACGATCTTCCCTGATAGTGAAGATGCGTTTTCTGCATTCCGTGGTCACATGTCCGGGCTTCTTACAGTACCCGCAGCTTCGCAGCTCCGTAGGCCTGGAAGGTGGAGGTCGAGATTTGTCCCAGTAGGTGACCTGTGCTTTGGGTACTTGGGACTCATATTCCGTGGCACAGTTTAGAGGGTTCCTCTCGGAAGGTTGAGCTGTCGGGCCTTGGTTGCTCCAACAGGACCGTGCGTCATGACCAGTCTTGTTGCACAGTTGGCAGGTCACCTTAGGAGTTTTTGGTTCTGAAAATCTGAGTCTGTCCCTGTCCATCTTTTTGTCTACGAGGACGGCCAAATCGAATGCTTCATCTAACGTCTCAAAGTGGTGTTGTTGTAGTCTCATTCGTAAATAGGGTGGAAGGCCGTCTATGAATGAATCTAATGTCAGACGTTCGAGGTCTTGAGGACGATTTCGTGCGAAATCGCGATAATACTCTCTGTCCTCTTCAAGGATGGCGAATCGGAGATCCTTGACGCGAGAAATATACTCGAGTATGTGTTCGTTGGTCCCTTTAATGATGTTGGCGAGCTCTCCGCGGTAATGATCCGATGTTTTAGCGGGGGAAAAGGTACGTTTAAGTTGTTTAATGAGGTCATTTACGGAATCAAAGACCCTATCCTCAACGGCCAAGTAAGCATGATCTTGCAGTTTGTTTCGCAACAACCTCGCCAGCTGCGGCTCAGCATGCGAGGGAACCAGAGCCTTGGCCCTATTGCAGGCTCTAGCGAACTGTAAGACTGTTATATTATGCCCGTTAAATTTGGGGACTGTTTCTATGGCGTCCTTTAGCTTAATCTGGGGCGACGGATCTTGTTCCGGAACATAGTTATAGGTTGGTACTGGTTTCCTATCAAAACGAGAGGAACCGGGTGTTGCAAAATTATTGGTCGTTTGCGTGGGTACAACAAATCTCTCTATCATCTCGCGGATGGATTGTATTTGATCGGAGAGACCTTCTAACGAGGGGTTTTTGGGGGCGGTGGCTAAGCTTGGGAGCGTTTTAGCTCTTGGGTTTGCGACATATTGCCCGTGCAAGCTCTCGATTTCTGCTTGTTTTGTTCGTAACATTTCAACCCGTTCTAGTAACTCGGTGGTTGCGATGTCTACGTTATTAGTGGAAGGGCCCGCGTCTTGGTCCATTACGCAAGAGTCGTCGGTTTCACCGTACACAGACATGGTTAACGTGTTGTTAGTTGTTGCGTGGGGTGGTTTTTAGGAGTTTTCCTGCGTTGGCGTCCGGCAGCCGCTATTCAAGATCTACGGTGATCTCTACCCGTATGGATACTATCTTTATTGGTGATAGTTATCGAACCGTCGGTAGCTCTTATTCGAAAGGAGGTAACTTTCTGAGCACTCGATGCAGTTTCTTATGGGGCGTTCTTGAATTACTGAGTTTCTGCACCGAGGGCAATAGACAGGGGCTCTATACGTATAATAATAATGGGTCCAGTATACTTCTACCGTATCTGCGGGTGCTAGGCCAGAGCACTTTAGGCAAATTTCGCTGCCGTCCGTGGTTGTCGCTATGCCTCCAGAAATGCATGTCAGCGCATTCAAATATGCTGTAATACTTTGCAGTCTGCGGCTCCGAAAAGATAGTACGCCCCGACAGGGGGGTGCAATGCACATGTTAAATATCAGGCTATTGTGGGTACTGTATTTTAGAAACTCTATTTTATCAACAGTAAGCGGATTCCACCGCTGTCACCAAAATTATGTCACGTCCTGGGTGGTGAGGTTCAGGGAAGTGACCTTGTTTGGGTGGATATCAAAGATTTAGGCACGAAACTCTATTTCGCTGCGCTGAGGGGTAGTGAAGGCCTAGGCACGAAACCCTGTTTCGCTTGCTCTACGGGTAGCTGGGATTAGGCACGAAACCCTGTTTCGCGACACTGAGGGGTAGCGCAGCCTAGGCACGAAACCCAGTTTCGCGACGCTGAGGGGTAGCGAAGCCTTTGGAACGAAACCCTGTTTCGCTTGCTCTAAGGGTAGCAGGGATTAGGCACGAAACCCTGTTTCGCGACACTGAGGGGTAGCGCAGCCTAGGCACGAAACCCAGTTTCGCGACGCTGAGGGGTAGCGAAGCCTTTGGAACGAAACCCTGTTTCGCTTGCTCTAAGGGTAGCAGGGATTAGGCACGAAACCCTGTTTCGCGACGCTGAGGGGTAGCGAAGCCCTTGGAACGAAACCCTGTTTCGCTTGCTCTACGGGTAGCTGGGATTAGCACGAAACCCTATTTCGCAACTTTAATCGACCAGGGAAGGTTGGGAAGTAACCGCTCACCCTAGGGACACCCGTTAGCGTATTCGTGGTTTCTTCTTAGGCTTTGGTAATAGGCTTAACTACTGCATGGCAAAAGAAACACCCGTATGGTAGTTCTTCTAGATAGACGTAGTAACGGTCATGCGGGACTCTGAGTGAAAGAAAGTTGTAAACACTGGTAAGAAATCCCGAGGTTCGCGAAGGAAGAGCGGCCGTTGCATGGCCGGTTAGGATTCCTGGTATTCGGTGGCCAATTGCGAGAATTCAGACGTTTAAGTAAATAGAACCGTTATTTATTGGCGGTGCGTGAATAAGCAATGCACTATTGGTGCAACAGCAGTAACAATAATGCGCGGACATCAAGCATGAGCACAAAACATTTATATAACAGTGGTTACAAATATAAGCATAAGATGAGTCAGTATTAATGGTAACAAGTTAATAATAAGCAATAGAGATAAGCAATAATATAATTAGGCGGTAATATAAGCAATAGACACAAAATAAAGCGTTAACGTAGCAATTTAAACGATATTTGTTAATAATAAGGAAAATAATGTAAGGCTAAGAGCGTAAGTAAATGAGGATGATATAAAGCGATAGGATTACAAAATAATAAGCGCTTACAGTGATGGCGAAGGTTTTGATCCTCTGAGGGGCGTTGCACAGAAGCTAGACTTAGTAAGAGATTTGAAATAGTAAATGGTGTTCCGAACTAGTTGTACTAATTGGACTGGACTGTGTCCGCGGTCCAGCGGCGCTGGTATTTATACAAAGCGTTGGAATGTTGGTATGTGGGGAGAATTTGCGGTATGCGTGATGATTCATCCTTAAAATATGTGTTATGTAATCGGCGCGTGTTGATGACTCATGCGTATGGTATGTGTCGTTATGGCGTATTTCGGGGGTCTTTCGGGGCTTTGAAAAGGGAATACTCCACCTGTTGGATGGTTTGGAGGATTTTGATTGGGGAGGTTTAAAATGTGGAGATTTGGATAGGTTTGTTGTAGAGAGGGGTCTCGAGTTAAATGAGTTTTGGGCGAGGGACTTGTCTAAGGTTTGAATGTGGGAAGAGTTCGCGCCTCGAAGGCCGAAGAGGGGTAGGGGATTTCAAATTTGATCATCTGAAGATGGGGACCGCTAAGGTACATCGTCCAGACAACCCGGTGGTTGGGAAAGGGTTGAGAATTGAAGTTTCATAGGTAGTTGTGTGGTTGTGCGAGAATTTATATGGAAGGTGTTGGTTAGGACCGCGCGAAAATAGTGGGACGTCACAGTTTCAATTAAATTTGCTAAAATTTCGTTCATAAAAATAAAAATTTGTAAAAAAATCCAAAAAAATCGAATATAGTTTCAATTAAATTTGCTAAAATTTCGTTCATAAAAATTAAAATTTGTAAAAAAATCGAAGATAGTTTCAATTAAATTTGCTAAATTTTCGTTCATAAAAATAAAAATTTTAAAAAATCCATAAAATCGAAGATAGTTTCAATTAAATTTGCTAAAATTTCGTTCATAAAAATTAAAATTTGTAAAAAAATCCAAAAAAATCGAAGATGGCTTAAATTAAATTTGCTAAAATTTAGTTCACAAAACTTAAAATTTTAAGAAAATCCAAAAAAATCAAAGATAGTTTCAATTAAATTTGCTAAAATTTCGTTCATAAAAATAAAAATTTTAAAAAAATCCAAAAAAATCGAAGATAGTTTCAATTAAATTTGCTTAAAATTTCGTTCATAAAAATTAAAATTTGTAAGAAAATCCAAAAAAATCGAAGATAGCTTAAATTAAATTTGCTAAAATTTAGTTCATAAAACTTAAAAATTTAAAGAAAATCCAAAAAATCAAAGATAGTTTCAATTAAATTTGCTAAAATTTCGTTCATAAAAATTAAAATTTGTAAAAAAATCCAAAAAAATCCAATATAGTTTCAATTAAATTTGCTAAAATTTCGTTCATAAAAATTAAAATTTGTAAAAAAATCCAAAAAAACCGAAGATAGTTTCAATTAAATTTGCTAAAATTTCGTTCATAAAAATAAAAATTTTAAAAAAATCCAAAAAAACGAAGATAGTTTCAATTAAATTTGCTAAAATTTCGTTCATAAAAATTAAAATTTGTAAAAAAATCCAAAAAAATCGAAGATAGCTTAAATTAAATTTGCTAAAATTTAGTTCGTAAAAATTAAAATTTGTATAAAAATCCAAAAAAATCGAAGATAGTTTCAATTATATTTGCTAAAATGTCGTACATAAAAATTAATATTTGTAAAAAAATCCAAAAAAATAGAAGATAGCTTAAATTAAATTTGCTAAAATTTAGTTCATAAAACTTAAAATTTGTAAAAAAATCCAAAAAAATCGAAGATAGTTTCATTTAAATTTGCTAAAATGTCGTACATAAAAATAAAAATTTTAAAAAAATCCAAAAAAATCGAAGAAAGTTTTAATTAAATTTGCTAAAATTTCGTTCATGAAAATTAAAATTTGTAAAAAAATCCAAAATAATCGAAGATAGTTTGAATTAAATTTGCTAAAATTTCGTTCATAAAAATGAAAATTAGTAAAAAAATCCAAAAATATCGAAGATAGTTTCAATTAAATTTGATAAAATTTCGTTCATAAAAATAAAAATTTGGAAGAAAATCCAAAAAATAGAAGATAGCTTAAATTAAATTTGCTAAAATTTAGTTCATAAAACTTAAAATTTTTAGAATATCCAAAAAAATCAAAGATAGTTTCAATTAAATTTGCTAAAATTTCGTTCATAAAAATAAAAATTTTAAAAAAATCCAAAAAAATCGAAGATAGTTTCAATTAAATTTGCTAAAATTTCGTTCATAAAAATTAAAATTTGTATAAAAATCCAAAAAAATCGAAGATAGTTTCAATTATATTTGCTAAAATGTCGTACATAAAAATTAATATTTGTAAAAAAATCCAAAAAAATAGAAGATAGCTTAAATTAAATTTGCTAAAATTTAGTTCATAAAACTTAAAATTTTAAGAAAATCCAAAAAAATCGAAGATAGTTTCAATTAAATTTGCTAAAATTTCGTTCATAAAAATAAAAATTTTAAAAAAATCGAAGATAGTTTCAATTAAATTTGCTAAAATTTCGTTCATAAAAATAAAAATTTGTAAAAAAATCCAAAAAAATCGAATATAGTTTCAATTAAATTTGCTAAAATTTCGTTCAAAAAAATTAAAATTTGTAAAAAAATCGAAGATAGTTTCAATTAAATTTGCTAAAATTTCGTTCATAAAAATTAAAATTTGTAAAAAAATCCAAAAAAATCGAAGATAGCTTAAATTAAATTTGCTAAAATTTAGTTCATAAAACTTAAAATTTTAAGAAAATCCAAAAAAATCAAAGATAGTTTCAATTAAATTTGCTAAAATTTCGTTCATAAAAATAAAAATTTTAAAAAAATCCAAAAAAATCGAAGATAGTTTCAATTAAATTTGCTAAAATTTCGTTCATAAAAATTAAAATTTGTAAGAAAATCCAAAAAAATCGAAGTTAGCTTAAATTAAATTTGCTAAAATTTAGTTCATAAAACTTAAAAATTTAAAGAAAATGCAAAAAATCAAAGATAGTTTCAATTAAATTTGCTAAAATTTCGTTCATAAAAATTAAAATTTGTAAAAAAATTCAAAAAAATCCAATATAGTTTCAATTAAATTTGCTAAAATTTCGTTCATAAAAATTAAAATTTGTAAAAAAATCCAAAAAAACCGAAGATAGTTTCAATTAAATTTGCTAAAATTTCGTTCATAAAAATAAAAATTTTAAAAAAATCCAAAAAAACGAAGATAGTTTCAATTAAATTTGCTAAAATTTCGTTCATAAAAATTAAAATTTGTAAAAAAATCCAAAAAAATCGAAGATAGCTTAAATTAAATTTGCTAAAATTTAGTTCATAAAAATTAAAATTTGTATAAAAATCCAAAAAAATCGAAGATAGTTTCAATTATATTTGCTAAAATGTCGTACATAAAAATTAATATTTGTAAAAAAATCCAAAAAAATAGAAGATAGCTTAAATTAAATTTGCTAAAATTTAGTTCATAAAAATTAAAATTTGTATAAAAATCCAAAAAAATCGAAGATAGTTTCAATTATATTTGCTAAAATGTCGTACATAAAAATTAATATTTGTAAAAAAATCCAAAAAAATAGAAGATAGCTTAAATTAAATTTGCTAAAATTTAGTTCATAAAACTTAAAATTTTAAGAAAATCCAAAAAAATCAAAGATAGTTTCAATTAAATTTGCTAAAATTTCGTTCATAAAAATAAAAATTTTAAAAAAATCCAAAAAAATCGAAGATAGTTACAATTAAATTTGCTAAAATTTCGTTCATAAAAATTAAAATTTGTAAAAAAATCCAAAAAAATCGAAGATGGCTTAAATTAAATTTGCTAAAATTTAGTTCATAAAACTTAAAATTTTAAGAAAATCCAAAAAAATCAAAGATAGTTTTAATTAAATTTGCTAAAATTTCGTTCATAAAAATAAAAATTTTAAAAAAATCCAAAAAAATCGAAGATAGTTTCAATTAAATTTGCTTAAAATTTCGTTCATAAAAATTAAAATTTGTAAGAAAATCCAAAAAAATCGAAGATAGCTTAAATTAAATTTGCTAAAATTTAGTTCATAAAACTTAAAAATTTAAAGAAAATCCAAAAAATCAAAGATAGTTTCAATTAAATTGGCTAAAATTTCGTTCATAAAAATTAAAATTTGTAAAAAAATCCAAAAAAATCCAATATAGTTTCAATTAAATTTGCTAAAATTTCGTTCATAAAAATTAAAATTTGTAAAAAAATCCAAAAAAACCGAAGATAGTTTCAATTAAATTTGCTAAAATTTCGTTCATAAAAATAAAAATTTTAAAAAAATCCAAAAAAACGAAGATAGTTTCAATTAAATTTGCTAAAATTTCGTTCATAAAAATTAAAATTTGTAAAAAAATCCAAAAAAATCGAAGATAGCTTAAATTAAATTTGCTAAAATTTAGTTCGTAAAAATTAAAATTTGTATAAAAATCCAAAAAAATCGAAGATAGTTTCAATTATATTTGCTAAAATGTCGTACATAAAAATTAATATTTGTAAAAAAATCCAAAAAAATAGAAGATAGCTTAAATTAAATTTGCTAAAATTTAGTTCATAAAACTTAAAATTTGTAAAAAAATCCAAAAAAATCGAAGATAGTTTCATTTAAATTTGCTAAAATGTCGTACATAAAAATAAAAATTTTAAAAAAATCCAAAAAAATCGAAGAAAGTTTTAATTAAATTTGCTAAAATTTCGTTCATGAAAATTAAAATTTGTAAAAAAATCCAAAATAATCGAAGATAGTTTGAATTAAATTTGCTAAAATTTCGTTCATAAAAATGAAAATTAGTAAAAAAATCCAAAAATATCGAAGATAGTTTCAATTAAATTTGATAAAATTTCGTTCATAAAAATAAAAATTTGGAAGAAAATCCAAAAAATAGAAGATAGCTTAAATTAAATTTGCTAAAATTTAGTTCATAAAACTTAAAATTTTTAGAATATCCAAAAAAATCAAAGATAGTTTCAATTAAATTTGCTAAAATTTCGTTCATAAAAATAAAAATTTTAAAAAAATCCAAAAAAATCGAAGATAGTTTCAATTAAATTTGCTAAAATTTCGTTCATAAAAATTAAAATTTGTATAAAAATCCAAAAAAATCGAAGATAGTTTCAATTATATTTGCTAAAATGTCGTACATAAAAATTAATATTTGTAAAAAAATCCAAAAAAATAGAAGATAGCTTAAATTAAATTTGCTAAAATTTAGTTCATAAAACTTAAAATTTTAAGAAAATCCAAAAAAATCGAAGATAGTTTCAATTAAATTTGCTAAAATTTCGTTCATAAAAATAAAAATTTTAAAAAAATCGAAGATAGTTTCAATTAAATTTGCTAAAATTTCGTTCATAAAAATAAAAATTTGTAAAAAAATCCAAAAAAATCGAATATAGTTTCAATTAAATTTGCTAAAATTTCGTTCAAAAAAATTAAAATTTGTAAAAAAATCGAAGATAGTTTCAATTAAATTTGCTAAAATTTCGTTCATAAAAATTAAAATTTGTAAAAAAATCCAAAAAAATCGAAGATAGCTTAAATTAAATTTGCTAAAATTTAGTTCATAAAACTTAAAATTTTAAGAAAATCCAAAAAAATCAAAGATAGTTTCAATTAAATTTGCTAAAATTTCGTTCATAAAAATAAAAATTTTAAAAAAATCCAAAAAAATCGAAGATAGTTTCAATTAAATTTGCTAAAATTTCGTTCATAAAAATTAAAATTTGTAAGAAAATCCAAAAAAATCGAAGTTAGCTTAAATTAAATTTGCTAAAATTTAGTTCATAAAACTTAAAAATTTAAAGAAAATGCAAAAAATCAAAGATAGTTTCAATTAAATTTGCTAAAATTTCGTTCATAAAAATTAAAATTTGTAAAAAAATCCAAAAAAATCCAATATAGTTTCAATTAAATTTGCTAAAATTTCGTTCATAAAAATTAAAATTTGTAAAAAAATCCAAAAAAACCGAAGATAGTTTCAATTAAATTTGCTAAAATTTCGTTCATAAAAATAAAAATTTTAAAAAAATCCAAAAAAACGAAGATAGTTTCAATTAAATTTGCTAAAATTTCGTTCATAAAAATTAAAATTTGTAAAAAAATCCAAAAAAATCGAAGATAGCTTAAATTAAATTTGCTAAAATTTAGTTCATAAAAATTAAAATTTGTATAAAAATCCAAAAAAATCGAAGATAGTTTCAATTATATTTGCTAAAATGTCGTACATAAAAATTAATATTTGTAAAAAAATCCAAAAAAATAGAAGATAGCTTAAATTAAATTTGCTAAAATTTAGTTCATAAAAATTAAAATTTGTATAAAAATCCAAAAAAATCGAAGATAGTTTCAATTATATTTGCTAAAATGTCGTACATAAAAATTAATATTTGTAAAAAAATCCAAAAAAATAGAAGATAGCTTAAATTAAATTTGCTAAAATTTAGTTCATAAAACTTAAAATTTTAAGAAAATCCAAAAAAATCAAAGATAGTTTCAATTAAATTTGCTAAAATTTCGTTCATAAAAATAAAAATTTTAAAAAAATCCAAAAAAATCGAAGATAGTTTCAATTAAATTTGCTAAAATTTCGTTCATAAAAATTAAAATTTGTAAGAAAATCCAAAAAAATCGAAGACAGCTTAAATTAAATTTGCTAAAATTTCATTCATAAAAATTAAAATTTGTATAAAAATCCAAAAAAATCGAAGATAGTTTCAATTATATTTGCTAAAATGTCGTACATAAAAATTAATATTTGTAAAAAAATCCAAAAAAATAGAAGATAGCTTAAATTAAATTTGCTAAAATTTAGTTCATAAAACTTAAAATTTTAAGAAAATCCAAAAAAATCAAAGATAGTTTCAATTAAATTTGCTAAAATTTCGTTCATAAAAATAAAAATTTTAAAAAAATCCAAAAAAATCGAAGATAGTTTCATTTAAATTTGCTAAAATGTCGTACATAAAAATAAAAATTTTAAAAAAATCCAAAAAAATCGAAGAAAGTTTTAATTAAATTTGCTAAAATTTCGTTCATGAAAATTAAAATTTGTAAAAAAATCCAAAATAATCGAAGATAGTTTGAATTAAATTTGCTAAAATTTCGTTCATAAAAATGAAAATTAGTAAAAAAATCCAAAAATATCGAAGATAGTTTCAATTAAATTTGATAAAATTTCGTTCATAAAAATAAAAATTTGGAAGAAAATCCAAAAAATAGAAGATAGCTTAAATTAAATTTGCTAAAATTTAGTTCATAAAACTTAAAATTTTTAGAATATCCAAAAAAATCAAAGATAGTTTCAATTAAATTTGCTAAAATTTCGTTCATAAAAATAAAAATTTTAAAAAAATCCAAAAAAATCGAAGATAGTTTCAATTAAATTTGCTAAAATTTCGTTCATAAAAATTAAAATTTGTATAAAAATCCAAAAAAATCGAAGATAGTTTCAATTATATTTGCTAAAATGTCGTACATAAAAATTAATATTTGTAAAAAAATCCAAAAAAATAGAAGATAGCTTAAATTAAATTTGCTAAAATTTAGTTCATAAAACTTAAAATTTTAAGAAAATCCAAAAAAATCGAAGATAGTTTCAATTAAATTTGCTAAAATTTCGTTCATAAAAATAAAAATTTTAAAAAAATCGAAGATAGTTTCAATTAAATTTGCTAAAATTTCGTTCATAAAAATAAAAATTTGTAAAAAAATCCAAAAAAATCGAATATAGTTTCAATTAAATTTGCTAAAATTTCGTTCAAAAAAATTAAAATTTGTAAAAAAATCGAAGATAGTTTCAATTAAATTTGCTAAAATTTCGTTCATAAAAATTAAAATTTGTAAAAAAATCCAAAAAAATCGAAGATAGCTTAAATTAAATTTGCTAAAATTTAGTTCATAAAACTTAAAATTTTAAGAAAATCCAAAAAAATCAAAGATAGTTTCAATTAAATTTGCTAAAATTTCGTTCATAAAAATAAAAATTTTAAAAAAATCCAAAAAAATCGAAGATAGTTTCAATTAAATTTGCTAAAATTTCGTTCATAAAAATTAAAATTTGTAAGAAAATCCAAAAAAATCGAAGTTAGCTTAAATTAAATTTGCTAAAATTTAGTTCATAAAACTTAAAAATTTAAAGAAAATGCAAAAAATCAAAGATAGTTTCAATTAAATTTGCTAAAATTTCGTTCATAAAAATTAAAATTTGTAAAAAAATCCAAAAAAATCCAATATAGTTTCAATTAAATTTGCTAAAATTTCGTTCATAAAAATTAAAATTTGTAAAAAAATCCAAAAAAACCGAAGATAGTTTCAATTAAATTTGCTAAAATTTCGTTCATAAAAATAAAAATTTTAAAAAAATCCAAAAAAACGAAGATAGTTTCAATTAAATTTGCTAAAATTTCGTTCATAAAAATTAAAATTTGTAAAAAAATCCAAAAAAATCGAAGATAGCTTAAATTAAATTTGCTAAAATTTAGTTCATAAAAATTAAAATTTGTATAAAAATCCAAAAAAATCGAAGATAGTTTCAATTATATTTGCTAAAATGTCGTACATAAAAATTAATATTTGTAAAAAAATCCAAAAAAATAGAAGATAGCTTAAATTAAATTTGCTAAAATTTAGTTCATAAAAATTAAAATTTGTATAAAAATCCAAAAAAATCGAAGATAGTTTCAATTATATTTGCTAAAATGTCGTACATATAAATTAATATTTGTAAAAAAATCCAAAAAAATAGAAGATAGCTTAAATTAAATTTGCTAAAATTTAGTTCATAAAACTTAAAATTTTAAGAAAATCCAAAAAAATCAAAGATAGTTTCAATTAAATTTGCTAAAATTTCGTTCATAAAAATAAAAATTTTAAAAAAATCCAAAAAAATCGAAGATAGTTTCAATTAAATTTGCTAAAATTTCGTTCATAAAAATTAAAATTTGTAAGAAAATCCAAAAAAATCGAAGACAGCTTAAATTAAATTTGCTAAAATTTCATTCATAAAAATTAAAATTTGTATAAAAATCCAAAAAAATCGAAGATAGTTTCAATTATATTTGCTAAAATGTCGTACATAAAAATTAATATTTGTAAAAAAATCCAAAAAAATAGAAGATAGCTTAAATTAAATTTGCTAAAATTTAGTTCATAAAACTTAAAATTTTAAGAAAATCCAAAAAAATCAAAGATAGTTTCAATTAAATTTGCTAAAATTTCGTTCATAAAAATAAAAATTTTAAAAAAATCCAAAAAAATCGAAGATAGTTTCATTTAAATTTGCTAAAATGTCGTACATAAAAATAAAAATTTTAAAAAAATCCAAAAAAATCGAAGAAAGTTTTAATTAAATTTGCTA
Organism: Andrena marginata; assembly: GCA_963932335.1. Taxonomy (NCBI): domain Eukaryota; kingdom Metazoa; phylum Arthropoda; class Insecta; order Hymenoptera; family Andrenidae; genus Andrena; species Andrena marginata. The sequence goes on along the minus strand of CAWVQI010000445.1, from coordinate 21,631 downwards.
AAATTTCGTTCATGAAAATTAAAATTTGTAAAAAAATCCAAAATAATCGAAGATAGTTTGAATTAAATTTGCTAAAATTTCGTTCATAAAAATGAAAATTAGTAAAAAAATCCAAAAATATCGAAGATAGTTTCAATTAAATTTGATAAAATTTCGTTCATAAAAATAAAAATTTGGAAGAAAATCCAAAAAATAGAAGATAGCTTAAATTAAATTTGCTAAAATTTAGTTCATAAAACTTAAAAATTTAAAGAAAATGCAAAAAATCAAAGATAGTTTCAATTAAATTTGCTAAAATTTCGTTCATAAAAATTAAAATTTGTAAAAAAATCCAAAAAAATCCAATATAGTTTCAATTAAATTTGCTAAAATTTCGTTCATAAAAATTAAAATTTGTAAAAAAATCCAAAAAAACCGAAGATAGTTTCAATTAAATTTGCTAAAATTTCGTTCATAAAAATAAAAATTTTAAAAAAATCCAAAAAAACGAAGATAGTTTCAATTAAATTTGCTAAAATTTCGTTCATAAAAATTAAAATTTGTAAAAAAATCCAAAAAATCGAAGATAGCTTAAATTAAATTTGCTAAAATTTAGTTCATAAAAATTAAAATTTGTATAAAAATCCAAAAAAATCGAAGATAGTTTCAATTATATTTGCTAAAATGTCGTACATAAAAATTAATATTTGTAAAAAAATCCAAAAAAATAGAAGATAGCTTAAATTAAATTTGCTAAAATTTAGTTCATAAAAATTAAAATTTGTATAAAAATCCAAAAAAATCGAAGATAGTTTCAATTATATTTGCTAAAATGTCGTACATAAAAATTAATATTTGTAAAAAAATCCAAAAAAATAGAAGATAGCTTAAATTAAATTTGCTAAAATTTAGTTCATAAAACTTAAAATTTTAAGAAAATCCAAAAAAATCAAAGATAGTTTCAATTAAATTTGCTAAAATTTCGTTCATAAAAATAAAAATTTTAAAAAAATCCAAAAAAATCGAAGATAGTTTCAATTAAATTTGCTAAAATTTCGTTCATAAAAATTAAAATTTGTAAGAAAATCCAAAAAAATCGAAGACAGCTTAAATTAAATTTGCTAAAATTTCATTCATAAAAATTAAAATTTGTATAAAAATCCAAAAAAATCGAAGATAGTTTCAATTATATTTGCTAAAATGTCGTACATAAAAATTAATATTTGTAAAAAAATCCAAAAAAATAGAAGATAGCTTAAATTAAATTTGCTAAAATTTAGTTCATAAAACTTAAAATTTTAAGAAAATCCAAAAAAATCAAAGATAGTTTCAATTAAATTTGCTAAAATTTCGTTCATAAAAATAAAAATTTTAAAAAAATCCAAAAAAATCGAAGATAGTTACAATTAAATTTGCTAAAATTTCGTTCATAAAAATAAAAATTTGTAAAAAAATCCAAAAAAATCGAATATAGTTTCAATTAAATTTGCTAAAATTTCGTTCATAAAAATTAAAATTTGTAAAAAAATCGAAGATAGTTTCAATTAAATTTGCTAAATTTTCGTTCATAAAAATAAAAATTTTAAAAAAATCCATAAAATCGAAGATAGTTTCAATTAAATTTGCTAAAATTTCGTTCATAAAAATTAAAATTTGTAAAAAAATCCAAAAAAATCGAAGATGGCTTAAATTAAATTTGCTAAAATTTAGTTCATAAAACTTAAAATTTTAAGAAAATCCAAAAAAATCAAAGATAGTTTCAATTAAATTTGCTAAAATTTCGTTCATAAAAATAAAAATTTTAAAAAAATCCAAAAAAATCGAAGATAGTTTCAATTAAATTTGCTTAAAATTTCGTTCATAAAAATTAAAATTTGTAAGAAAATCCAAAAAAATCGAAGATAGCTTAAATTAAATTTGCTAAAATTTAGTTCATAAAACTTAAAAATTTAAAGAAAATCCAAAAAATCAAAGATAGTTTCAATTAAATTTGCTAAAATTTCGTTCATAAAAATTAAAATTTGTAAAAAAATCCAAAAAAATCCAATATAGTTTCAATTAAATTTGCTAAAATTTCGTTCATAAAAATTAAAATTTGTAAAAAAATCCAAAAAAACCGAAGATAGTTTCAATTAAATTTGCTAAAATTTCGTTCATAAAAATAAAAATTTTAAAAAAATCCAAAAAAACGAAGACAGTTTCAATTAAATTTGCTAAAATTTCGTTCATAAAAATTAAAATTTGTAAAAAAATCCAAAAAAATCGAAGATAGCTTAAATTAAATTTGCTAAAATTTAGTTCGTAAAAATTAAAATTTGTATAAAAATCCAAAAAAATCGAAGATAGTTTCAATTATATTTGCTAAAATGTCGTACATAAAAATTAATATTTGTAAAAAAATCCAAAAAAATAGAAGATACCTTAAATTAAATTTGCTAAAATTTAGTTCATAAAACTTAAAATTTGTAAAAAAATCCAAAAAAATCGAAGATAGTTTCATTTAAATTTGCTAAAATGTCGTACATAAAAATAAAAATTTTAAAAAAATCCAAAAAAATCGAAGAAAGTTTTAATTAAATTTGCTAAAATTTCGTTCATGAAAATTAAAATTTGTAAAAAAATCCAAAATAATCGAAGATAGTTTGAATTAAATTTGCTAAAATTTCGTTCATAAAAATGAAAATTAGTAAAAAAATCCAAAAATATCGAAGATAGTTTCAATTAAATTTGATAAAATTTCGTTCATAAAAATAAAAATTTGGAAGAAAATCCAAAAAATAGAAGATAGCTTAAATTAAATTTGCTAAAATTTAGTTCATAAAACTTAAAATTTTTAGAATATCCAAAAAAATCAAAGATAGTTTCAATTAAATTTGCTAAAATTTCGTTCATAAAAATAAAAATTTTAAAAAAATCCAAAAAAATCGAAGATAGTTTCAATTAAATTTGCTAAAATTTCGTTCATAAAAATAAAAATTTGTAAAAAAATCCAAAAAAATCGAATATAGTTTCAATTAAATTTGCTAAAATTTCGTTCAAAAAAATTAGAATTTGTAAAAAAATCGAAGATAGTTTCAATTAAATTTGCTAAAATTTCGTTCATAAAAATTAAAATTTGTAAAAAAATCCAAAAAATCGAAGATAGCTTAAATTAAATTTGCTAAAATTTAGTTCATAAAACTTAAAATTTTAAGAAAATCCAAAAAAATCAAAGATAGTTTCAATTAAATTTGCTAAAATTTCGTTCATAAAAATAAAAATTTTAAAAAAATCCAAAAAAATCGAAGATAGTTTCAATTAAATTTGCTAAAATTTCGTTCATAAAAATTAAAATTTGTAAGAAAATCCAAAAAAATCGAAGTTAGCTTAAATTAAATTTGCTAAAATTTAGTTCATAAAACTTAAAAATTTAAAGAAAATGCAAAAAATCAAAGATAGTTTCAATTAAATTTGCTAAAATTTCGTTCATAAAAATTAAAATTTGTAAAAAAATCCAAAAAAATCCAATATAGTTTCAATTAAATTTGCTAAAATTTCGTTCATAAAAATTAAAATTTGTAAAAAAATCCAAAAAAACCGAAGATAGTTTCAATTAAATTTGCTAAAATTTCGTTCATAAAAATAAAAATTTTAAAAAAATCCAAAAAAACGAAGATAGTTTCAATTAAATTTGCTAAAATTTCGTTCATAAAAATTAAAATTTGTAAAAAAATCCAAAAAAATCGAAGATAGCTTAAATTAAATTTGCTAAAATTTAGTTCATAAAAATTAAAATTTGTATAAAAATCCAAAAAAATCGAAGATAGTTTCAATTATATTTGCTAAAATGTCGTACATAAAAATTAATATTTGTAAAAAAATCCAAAAAAATAGAAGATAGCTTAAATTAAATTTGCTAAAATTTAGTTCATAAAAATTAAAATTTGTATAAAAATCCAAAAAAATCGAAGATAGTTTCAATTATATTTGCTAAAATGTCGTACATAAAAATTAATATTTGTAAAAAAATCCAAAAAAATAGAAGATAGCTTAAATTAAATTTGCTAAAATTTAGTTCATAAAACTTAAAATTTTAAGAAAATCCAAAAAAATCAAAGATAGTTTCAATTAAATTTGCTAAAATTTCGTTCATAAAAATAAAAATTTTAAAAAAATCCAAAAAAATCGAAGATAGTTTCAATTAAATTTGCTAAAATTTCGTTCATAAAAATTAAAATTTGTAAGAAAATCCAAAAAAATCGAAGACAGCTTAAATTAAATTTGCTAAAATTTCATTCATAAAAATTAAAATTTGTATAAAAATCCAAAAAAATCGAAGATAGTTTCAATTATATTTGCTAAAATGTCGTACATAAAAATTAATATTTGTAAAAAAATCCAAAAAAATAGAAGATAGCTTAAATTAAATTTGCTAAAATTTAGTTCATAAAACTTAAAATTTTAAGAAAATCCAAAAAAATCAAAGATAGTTTCAATTAAATTTGCTAAAATTTCGTTCATAAAAATAAAAATTTTAAAAAAATCCAAAAAAATCGAAGATAGTTACAATTAAATTTGCTAAAATTTCGTTCATAAAAATTAAAATTTGTAAAAAAATCCAAAAAAATCGAAGATGGCTTAAATTAAATTTGCTAAAATTTAGTTCATAAAACTTAAAATTTTAAGAAAATCCAAAAAAATCAAAGATAGTTTCAATTAAATTTGCTAAAATTTCGTTCATAAAAATAAAAATTTTAAAAAAATCCAAAAAAATCGAAGATAGTTTCAATTAAATTTGCTTAAAATTTCGTTCATAAAAATTAAAATTTGTAAGAAAATCCAAAAAAATCGAAGATAGCTTAAATTAAATTTGCTAAAATTTAGTTCATAAAACTTAAAAATTTAAAGAAAATCCAAAAAATCAAAGATAGTTTCAATTAAATTTGCTAAAATTTCGTTCATAAAAATTAAAATTTGTAAAAAAATCCAAAAAAATCCAATATAGTTTCAATTAAATTTGCTAAAATTTCGTTCATAAAAATTAAAATTTGTAAAAAAATCCAAAAAAACCGAAGATAGTTTCAATTAAATTTGCTAAAATTTCGTTCATAAAAATAAAAATTTAAAAAAAATCCAAAAAAACGAAGATAGTTTCAATTAAATTTGCTAAAATTTCGTTCATAAAAATTAAAATTTGTAAAAAAATCCAAAAAAATCGAAGATAGCTTAAATTAAATTTGCTAAAATTTAGTTCGTAAAAATTAAAATTTGTATAAAAATCCAAAAAAATCGAAGATAGTTTCAATTATATTTGCTAAAATGTCGTACATAAAAATTAATATTTGTAAAAAAATCCAAAAAAATAGAAGATAGCTTAAATTAAATTTGCTAAAATTTAGTTCATAAAACTTAAAATTTGTAAAAAAATCCAAAAAAATCGAAGATAGTTTCATTTAAATTTGCTAAAATGTCGTACATAAAAATAAAAATTTTAAAAAAATCCAAAAAAATCGAAGAAAGTTTTAATTAAATTTGCTAAAATTTCGTTCATGAAAATTAAAATTTGTAAAAAAATCCAAAATAATCGAAGATAGTTTGAATTAAATTTGCTAAAATTTCGTTCATAAAAATGAAAATTAGTAAAAAAATCCAAAAATATCGAAGATAGTTTCAATTAAATTTGATAAAATTTCGTTCATAAAAATAAAAATTTGGAAGAAAATCCAAAAAATAGAAGATAGCTTAAATTAAATTTGCTAAAATTTAGTTCATAAAACTTAAAATTTTTAGAATATCCAAAAAAATCAAAGATAGTTTCAATTAAATTTGCTAAAATTTCGTTCATAAAAATAAAAATTTTAAAAAAATCCAAAAAAATCGAAGATAGTTTCAATTAAATTTGCTAAAATTTCGTTCATAAAAATTAAAATTTGTATAAAAATCCAAAAAAATCGAAGATAGTTTCAATTATATTTGCTAAAATGTCGTACATAAAAATTAATATTTGTAAAAAAATCCAAAAAAATAGAAGATAGCTTAAATTAAATTTGCTAAAATTTAGTTCATAAAACTTAAAATTTTAAGAAAATCCAAAAAAATCGAAGATAGTTTCAATTAAATTTGCTAAAATTTCGTTCATAAAAATAAAAATTTTAAAAAAATCGAAGATAGTTTCAATTAAATTTGCTAAAATTTCGTTCATAAAAATAAAAATTTGTAAAAAAATCCAAAAAAATCGAATATAGTTTCAATTAAATTTGCTAAAATTTCGTTCAAAAAAATTAAAATTTGTAAAAAAATCGAAGATAGTTTCAATTAAATTTGCTAAAATTTCGTTCATAAAAATTAAAATTTGTAAAAAAATCCAAAAAAATCGAAGATAGCTTAAATTAAATTTGCTAAAATTTAGTTCATAAAACTTAAAATTTTAAGAAAATCCAAAAAAATCAAAGATAGTTTCAATTAAATTTGCTAAAATTTCGTTCATAAAAATAAAAATTTTAAAAAAATCCAAAAAAATCGAAGATAGTTTCAATTAAATTTGCTAAAATTTCGTTCATAAAAATTAAAATTTGTAAGAAAATCCAAAAAAATCGAAGTTAGCTTAAATTAAATTTGCTAAAATTTAGTTCATAAAACTTAAAAATTTAAAGAAAATGCAAAAAATCAAAGATAGTTTCAATTAAATTTGCTAAAATTTCGTTCATAAAAATTAAAATTTGTAAAAAAATCCAAAAAAATCCAATATAGTTTCAATTAAATTTGCTAAAATTTCGTTCATAAAAATTAAAATTTGTAAAAAAATCCAAAAAAACCGAAGATAGTTTCAATTAAATTTGCTAAAATTTCGTTCATAAAAATAAAAATTTTAAAAAAATCCAAAAAAACGAAGATAGTTTCAATTAAATTTGCTAAAATTTCGTTCATAAAAATTAAAATTTGTAAAAAAATCCAAAAAAATCGAAGATAGCTTAAATTAAATTTGCTAAAATTTAGTTCATAAAAATTAAAATTTGTATAAAAATCCAAAAAAATCGAAGATAGTTTCAATTATATTTGCTAAAATGTCGTACATAAAAATTAATATTTGTAAAAAAATCCAAAAAAATAGAAGATAGCTTAAATTAAATTTGCTAAAATTTAGTTCATAAAAATTAAAATTTGTATAAAAATCCAAAAAAATCGAAGATAGTTTCAATTATATTTGCTAAAATGTCGTACATAAAAATTAATATTTGTAAAAAAATCCAAAAAAATAGAAGATAGCTTAAATTAAATTTGCTAAAATTTAGTTCATAAAACTTAAAATTTTAAGAAAATCCAAAAAAATCAAAGATAGTTTCAATTAAATTTGCTAAAATTTCGTTCATAAAAATAAAAATTTTAAAAAAATCCAAAAAAATCGAAGATAGTTTCAATTAAATTTGCTAAAATTTCGTTCATAAAAATTAAAATTTGTAAGAAAATCCAAAAAAATCGAAGACAGCTTAAATTAAATTTGCTAAAATTTCATTCATAAAAATTAAAATTTGTATAAAAATCCAAAAAAATCGAAGATAGTTTCAATTATATTTGCTAAAATGTCGTACATAAAAATTAATATTTGTAAAAAAATCCAAAAAAATAGAAGATAGCTTAAATTAAATTTGCTAAAATTTAGTTCATAAAACTTAAAATTTTAAGAAAATCCAAAAAAATCAAAGATAGTTTCAATTAAATTTGCTAAAATTTCGTTCATAAAAATAAAAATTTTAAAAAAATCCAAAAAAATCGAAGATAGTTACAATTAAATTTGCTAAAATTTCGTTCATAAAAATAAAAATTTGTAAAAAAATCCAAAAAAATCGAATATAGTTTCAATTAAATTTGCTAAAATTTCGTTCATAAAAATTAAAATTTGTAAAAAAATCGAAGATAGTTTCAATTAAATTTGCTAAATTTTCGTTCATAAAAATAAAAATTTTAAAAAAATCCATAAAATCGAAGATAGTTTCAATTAAATTTGCTAAAATTTCGTTCATAAAAATTAAAATTTGTAAAAAAATCCAAAAAAATCGAAGATGGCTTAAATTAAATTTGCTAAAATTTAGTTCATAAAACTTAAAATTTTAAGAAAATCCAAAAAAATCAAAGATAGTTTCAATTAAATTTGCTAAAATTTCGTTCATAAAAATAAAAATTTTAAAAAAATCCAAAAAAATCGAAGATAGTTTCAATTAAATTTGCTTAAAATTTCGTTCATAAAAATTAAAATTTGTAAGAAAATCCAAAAAAATCGAAGATAGCTTAAATTAAATTTGCTAAAATTTAGTTCATAAAACTTAAAAATTTAAAGAAAATCCAAAAAATCAAAGATAGTTTCAATTAAATTTGCTAAAATTTCGTTCATAAAAATTAAAATTTGTAAAAAAATCCAAAAAAATCCAATATAGTTTCAATTAAATTTGCTAAAATTTCGTTCACAAAAATTAAAATTTGTAAAAAAATCCAGAAAAACCGAAGATAGTTTCAATTAAATTTGCTAAAATTTCGTTCATAAAAATAAAAATTTTAAAAAAATCCAAAAAAACGAAGATAGTTTCAATTAAATTTGCTAAAATTTCGTTCATAAAAATTAAAATTTGTAAAAAAATCCAAAAAAATCGAAGATAGCTTAAATTAAATTTGCTAAAATTTAGTTCATAAAAATTAAAATTTGTATAAAAATCCAAAAAAATCGAAGATAGTTTCAATTATATTTGCTAAAATGTCGTACATAAAAATTAATATTTGTAAAAAAATCCAAAAAAATAGAAGATAGCTTAAATTAAATTTGCTAAAATTTAGTTCATAAAACTTAAAATTTGTAAGAAAATCCAAAAAAATCGAAGACAGCTTAAATTAAATATGCTAAAATTTCATTCATAAAAATTAAAATTTGTATAAAAATCCAAAAAATCGAAGATAGTTTCAATTATATTTGCTAAAATGTCGTACATAAAAATTAATATTTGTAAAAAAATTCAAAAAAATAGAAGATAGCTTAAATTAAATTTGCTAAAATTTAGTTCATAAAACTTAAAATTTTAAGAAAATCCAAAAAAATCAAAGATAGTTTCAATTAAATTTGCTAAATTTCGTGCATAAAAATAAAAATTTTAAAAAAATCCAAAAAAATCGAAGATAGTTTCAATTAAATTTGCTAAAATTTCGTTCATAAAAATAAAAATTTGTAAAAAAATCCAAAAAAATCGAATATAGTTTCAATTAAATTTGCTAAAATTTCGTTCATAAAAATTAAAATTTGTAAAAAATCGAAGATAGTTTCAATTAAATTTGCTAAATTTTCGTTCATAAAAATAAAAATTTTAAAAAATCCATAAAATCGAAGATAGTTTCAATAAAATTTGCTAAAATTTCGTTCATAAAAATTAAAATTTGTAAAAAAATCCAAAAAAATCGAAGATGGCTTAAATTAAATTTGCTAAAATTTAGTTCACAAAACTTAAAATTTTAAGAAAATCCAAAAAAATCAAAGATAGTTTCAATTAAATTTGCTAAAATTTCGTTCATAAAAATAAAAATTTTAAAAAAATCCAAAACAATCGAAGATAGTTTCAATTAAATTTGCTTAAAATTTCGTTCATAAAAATTAAAATTTGTAAGAAAATCCAAAAAAATCGAAGATAGCTTAAATTAAATTTGCTAAAATTTAGTTCATAAAACTTAAAAATTTAAAGAAAATCCAAAAAATCAAAGATAGTTTCAATTAAATTTGCTAAAATTTCGTTCATAAAAATTAAAATTTGTAAAAAAATCCAAAAAAATCCAATATAGTTTCAATTAAATTTGCTAAAATTTCGTTCATAAAAATTAAAATTTGTAAAAAAATCCAAAAAAACCGAAGATAGTTTCAATTAAATTTGCTAAAATTTCGTTCATAAAAATAAAAATTTTAAAAAAATCCAAAAAAACGAAGATAGTTTCAATTAAATTTGCTAAAATTTCGTTCATAAAAATTAAAATTTGTAAAAAAATCCAAAAAAATCGAAGATAGCTTAAATTAAATTTGCTAAAATTTAGTTCGTAAAAATTAAAATTTGTATAAAAATCCAAAAAAATCGAAGATAGTTTCAATTATATTTGCTAAAATGTCGTACATAAAAATTAATATTTGTAAAAAAATCCAAAAAAATAGAAGATAGCTTAAATTAAATTTGCTAAAATTTAGTTCATAAAACTTAAAATTTGTAAAAAAATCCAAAAAAATCGAAGATAGTTTCATTTAAATTTGCTAAAATGTCGTACATATAAATAAAAATTTTAAAAAAATCCAAAAAAATCGAAGAAAGTTTTAATTAAATTTGCTAAAATTTCGTTCATGAAAATTAAAATTTGTAAAAAAATCCAAAATAATCGAAGATAGTTTGAATTAAATTTGCTAAAATTTCGTTCATAAAAATGAAAATTAGTAAAAAAATCCAAAAATATCGAAGATAGTTTCAATTAAATTTGATAAAATTTCGTTCATAAAAATAAAAATTTGGAAGAAAATCCAAAAAATAGAAGATAGCTTAAATTAAATTTGCTAAAATTTAGTTCATAAAACTTAAAATTTTTAGAATATCCAAAAAAATCAAAGATAGTTTCAATTAAATTTGCTAAAATTTCGTTCATAAAAATAAAAATTTTAAAAAAATCCAAAAAAATCGAAGATAGTTTCAATTAAATTTGCTAAAATTTCGTTCATAAAAATTAAAATTTGTATAAAAATCCAAAAAAATCGAAGATAGTTTCAATTATATTTGCTAAAATGTCGTACATAAAAATTAATATTTGTAAAAAAATCCAAAAAAATAGAAGATAGCTTAAATTAAATTTGCTAAAATTTAGTTCATAAAACTTAAAATTTTAAGAAAATCCAAAAAAATCGAAGATAGTTTCAATTAAATTTGCTAAAATTTCGTTCATAAAAATAAAAATTTTAAAAAAATCGAAGATAGTTTCAATTAAATTTGCTAAAATTTCGTTCATAAAAATAAAAATTTGTAAAAAAATCCAAAAAAATCGAATATAGTTTCAATTAAATTTGCTAAAATTTCGTTCAAAAAAATTAAAATTTGTAAAAAAATCGAAGATAGTTTCAATTAAATTTGCTAAAATTTCGTTCATAAAAATTAAAATTTGTAAAAAAATCCAAAAAAATCGAAGATAGCTTAAATTAAATTTGCTAAAATTTAGTTCATAAAACTTAAAATTTTAAGAAAATCCAAAAAAATCAAAGATAGTTTCAATTAAATTTGCTAAAATTTCGTTCATAAAAATAAAAATTTTAAAAAAATCCAAAAAAATCGAAGATAGTTTCAATTAAATTTGCTAAAATTTCGTTCATAAAAATTAAAATTTGTAAGAAAATCCAAAAAAATCGAAGTTAGCTTAAATTAAATTTGCTAAAATTTAGTTCATAAAACTTAAAAATTTAAAGAAAATGCAAAAAATCAAAGATAGTTTCAATTAAATTTGCTAAAATTTCGTTCATAAAAATTAAAATTTGTAAAAAAATCCAAAAAAATCCAATATAGTTTCAATTAAATTTGCTAAAATTTCGTTCATAAAAATTAAAATTTGTAAAAAAATCCAAAAAAACCGAAGATAGTTTCAATTAAATTTGCTAAAATTTCGTTCATAAAAATAAAAATTTTAAAAAAATCCAAAAAAACGAAGATAGTTTCAATTAAATTTGCTAAAATTTCGTTCATAAAAATTAAAATTTGTAAAAAAATCCAAAAAAATCGAAGATAGCTTAAATTAAATTTGCTAAAATTTAGTTCATAAAAATTAAAATTTGTATAAAAATCCAAAAAAATCGAAGATAGTTTCAATTATATTTGCTAAAATGTCGTACATAAAAATTAATATTTGTAAAAAAATCCAAAAAAATAGAAGATAGCTTAAATTAAATTTGCTAAAATTTAGTTCATAAAAATTAAAATTTGTATAAAAATCCAAAAAAATCGAAGATAGTTTCAATTATATTTGCTAAAATGTCGTACATAAAAATTAATATTTGTAAAAAAATCCAAAAAAATAGAAGATAGCTTAAATTAAATTTGCTAAAATTTAGTTCATAAAACTTAAAATTTTAAGAAAATCCAAAAAAATCAAAGATAGTTTCAATTAAATTTGCTAAAATTTCGTTCATAAAAATAAAAATTTTAAAAAAATCCAAAAAAATCGAAGATAGTTTCAATTAAATTTGCTAAAATTTCGTTCATAAAAATTAAAATTTGTAAGAAAATCCAAAAAAATCGAAGACAGCTTAAATTAAATTTGCTAAAATTTCATTCATAAAAATTAAAATTTGTATAAAAATCCAAAAAAATCGAAGATAGTTTCAATTATATTTGCTAAAATGTCGTACATAAAAATTAATATTTGTAAAAAAATCCAAAAAAATAGAAGATAGCTTAAATTAAATTTGCTAAAATTTAGTTCATAAAACTTAAAATTTTAAGAAAATCCAAAAAAATCAAAGATAGTTTCAATTAAATTTGCTAAAATTTCGTTCATAAAAATAAAAATTTTAAAAAAATCCAAAAAAATCGAAGATAGTTACAATTAAATTTGCTAAAATTTCGTTCATAAAAATAAAAATTTGTAAAAAAATCCAAAAAAATCGAATATAGTTTCAATTAAATTTGCTAAAATTTCGTTCATAAAAATTAAAATTTGTAAAAAAATCGAAGATAGTTTCAATTAAATTTGCTAAATTTTCGTTCATAAAAATAAAAATTTTAAAAAAATCCATAAAATCGAAGATAGTTTCAATTAAATTTGCTAAAATTTCGTTCATAAAAATTAAAATTTGTAAAAAAATCCAAAAAAATCGAAGATGGCTTAAATTAAATTTGCTAAAATTTAGTTCATAAAACTTAAAATTTTAAGAAAATCCAAAAAAATCAAAGATAGTTTCAATTAAATTTGCTAAAATTTCGTTCATAAAAATAAAAATTTTAAAAAAATCCAAAAAAATCGAAGATAGTTTCAATTAAATTTGCTTAAAATTTCGTTCATAAAAATTAAAATTTGTAAGAAAATCCAAAAAAATCGAAGATAGCTTAAATTAAATTTGCTAAAATTTAGTTCATAAAACTTAAAAATTTAAAGAAAATCCAAAAAATCAAAGATAGTTTCAATTAAATTTGCTAAAATTTCGTTCATAAAAATTAAAATTTGTAAAAAAATCCAAAAAAATCCAATATAGTTTCAATTAAATTTGCTAAAATTTCGTTCACAAAAATTAAAATTTGTAAAAAAATCCAGAAAAACCGAAGATAGTTTCAATTAAATTTGCTAAAATTTCGTTCATAAAAATAAAAATTTTTAAAAAAAATCCAAAAAAACGAAGATAGTTTCAATTAAATTTGCTAAAATTTCGTTCATAAAAATTAAAATTTGTAAAAAAATCCAAAAAAATCGAAGATAGCTTAAATTAAATTTGCTAAAATTTAGTTCATAAAAATTAAAATTTGTATAAAAATCCAAAAAAATCGAAGATAGTTTCAATTATATTTGCTAAAATGTCGTACATAAAAATTAATATTTGTAAAAAAATCCAAAAAAATAGAAGATAGCTTAAATTAAATTTGCTAAAATTTAGTTCATAAAACTTAAAATTTGTAAGAAAATCCAAAAAAATCGAAGACAGCTTAAATTAAATATGCTAAAATTTCATTCATAAAAATTAAAATTTGTATAAAAATCCAAAAAAATCGAAGATAGTTTCAATTATATTTGCTAAAATGTCGTACATAAAAATTAATATTTGTAAAAAAATTCAAAAAAATAGAAGATAGCTTAAATTAAATTTGCTAAAATTTAGTTCATAAAACTTAAAATTTTAAGAAAATCCAAAAAAATCAAAGATAGTTTCAATTAAATTTGCTAAAATTTCGTGCATAAAAATAAAAATTTTAAAAAAATCCAAAAAAATCGAAGATAGTTTCAATTAAATTTGCTAAAATTTCGTTCATAAAAATAAAAATTTGTAAAAAAATCCAAAAAAATCGAATATAGTTTCAATTAAATTTGCTAAAATTTCGTTCATAAAAATTAAAATTTGTAAAAAAATCGAAGATAGTTTCAATTAAATTTGCTAAATTTTCGTTCATAAAAATAAAAATTTTAAAAAATCCATAAAATCGAAGATAGTTTCAATTAAATTTGCTAAAATTTCGTTCATAAAAATTAAAATTTGTAAAAAAATCAAAAAAATCGAAGATGGCTTAAATTAAATTTGCTAAAATTTAGTTCACAAAACTTAAAATTTTAAGAAAATCCAAAAAAATCAAAGATAGTTTCAATTAAATTTGCTAAAATTTCGTTCATAAAAATAAAAATTTTAAAAAAATGCAAAACAATCGAAGATAGTTTCAATTAAATTTGCTTAAAATTTCGTTCATAAAAATTAAAATTTGTAAGAAAATCCAAAAAAATCGAAGATAGCTTAAATTAAATTTGCTAAAATTTAGTTTCATATAAAACTTAAAAATTTAAAGAAAATCCAAAAAATCAAAGATAGTTTCAATTAAATTTGCTAAAATTTCGTTCATAAAAATTAAAATTTGTAAAAAAATCCAAAAAAATCCAATATAGTTTCAATTAAATTTGCTAAAATTTCGTTCATAAAAATTAAAATTTGTAAAAAAAATCCAAAAAAACCGAAGATAGTTTCAATTAAATTTGCTAAAATTTCGTTCATAAAAATAAAAATTTAAAAAAATCCAAAAAAACGAAGATAGTTTCAATTAAATTTGCTAAAATTTCGTTCATAAAAATTAAAATTTGTAAAAAAATCCAAAAAAATCGAAGATAGCTTAAATTAAATTTGCTAAAATTTAGTTCGTAAAAATTAAAATTTGTATAAAAATCCAAAAAAATCGAAGATAGTTTCAATTATATTTGCTAAAATGTCGTACATAAAAATTAATATTTGTAAAAAAATCCAAAAAAATAGAAGATAGCTTAAATTAAATTTGCTAAAATTTAGTTCATAAAACTTAAAATTTGTAAAAAAATCCAAAAAAATCGAAGATAGTTTCATTTAAATTTGCTAAAATGTCGTACATAAAAATAAAAATTTTAAAAAAATCCAAAAAAATCGAAGAAAGTTTTAATTAAATTTGCTAAAATTTCGTTCATGAAAATTAAAATTTGTAAAAAAATCCAAAATAATCGAAGATAGTTTGAATTAAATTTGCTAAAATTTCGTTCATAAAAATGAAAATTAGTAAAAAAATCCAAAAATATCGAAGATAGTTTCAATTATATTTGCTAAAATGTCGTACATAAAAATTAATATTTGTAAAAAAATCCAAAAAAATAGAAGATAGCTTAAATTAAATTTGCTAAAATTTAGTTCATAAAACTTAAAATTTGTAAAAAAATCCAAAAAAATCGAAGATAGTTTCATTTAAATTTGCTAAAATGTCGTACATAAAAATAAAAATTTTAAAAAAATCCAAAAAAATCGAAGAAAGTTTTAATTAAATTTGCTAAAATTTCGTTCATGAAAATTAAAATTTGTAAAAAAATCCAAAATAATCGAAGATAGTTTCAATTAAATTTGATAAAATTTCGTTCATAAAAATAAAAATTTGGAAGAAAATCCAAAAAATAGAAGATAGCTTAAATTAAATTTGCTAAAATTTAGTTCATAAAACTTAAAATTTTTAGAATATCCAAAAAAATCAAAGATAGTTTCAATTAAATTTGCTAAAATTTCGTTCATAAAAATAAAAATTTTAAAAAAATCCAAAAAAATCGAAGATAGTTTCAATTAAATTTGCTAAAATTTCGTTCATAAAAATTAAAATTTGTATAAAAATCCAAAAAAATCGAAGATAGTTTCAATTATATTTGCTAAAATGTCGTACATAAAAATTAATATTTGTAAAAAAATCCAAAAAAATAGAAGATAGCTTAAATTAAATTTGCTAAAATTTAGTTCATAAAACTTAAAATTTTAAGAAAATCCAAAAAAATCGAAGATAGTTTCAATTAAATTTGCTAAAATTTCGTTCATAAAAATAAAAATTTTAAAAAAATCGAAGATAGTTTCAATTAAATTTGCTAAAATTTCGTTCATAAAAATAAAAATTTGTAAAAAAATCCAAAAAAATCGAATATAGTTTCAATTAAATTTGCTAAAATTTCGTTCAAAAAAATTAAAATTTGTAAAAAAATCGAAGATAGTTTCAATTAAATTTGCTAAAATTTCGTTCATAAAAATTAAAATTTGTAAAAAAATCCAAAAAAATCGAAGATAGCTTAAATTAAATTTGCTAAAATTTAGTTCATAAAACTTAAAATTTTAAGAAAATCCAAAAAAATCAAAGATAGTTTCAATTAAATTTGCTAAAATTTCGTTCATAAAAATAAAAATTTTAAAAAAATCCAAAAAAATCGAAGATAGTTTCAATTAAATTTGCTTAAAATTTCGTTCATAAAAATTAAAATTTGTAAGAAAATCCAAAAAAATCGAAGATAGCTTAAATTAAATTTGCTAAAATTTAGTTCATAAAACTTAAAAATTTAAAGAAAATCCAAAAAATCAAAGATAGTTTCAATTAAATTTGCTAAAATTTCGTTCATAAAAATTAAAATTTGTAAAAAAATCCAAAAAAATCCAATATAGTTTCAATTAAATTTGCTAAAATTTCGTTCACAAAAATTAAAATTTGTAAAAAAATCCAGAAAAACCGAAGATAGTTTCAATTAAATTTGCTAAAATTTCGTTCATAAAAATAAAAATTTTAAAAAAATCCAAAAAAACGAAGATAGTTTCAATTAAATTTGCTAAAATTTCGTTCATAAAAATTAAAATTTGTAAAAAAATCCAAAAAAATCGAAGATAGCTTAAATTAAATTTGCTAAAATTTAGTTCATAAAAATTAAAATTTGTATAAAAATCCAAAAAAATCGAAGATAGTTTCAATTATATTTGCTAAAATGTCGTACATAAAAATTAATATTTGTAAAAAAATCCAAAAAAATAGAAGATAGCTTAAATTAAATTTGCTAAAATTTAGTTCATAAAACTTAAAATTTGTAAGAAAATCCAAAAAAATCGAAGACAGCTTAAATTAAATATGCTAAAATTTCATTCATAAAAATTAAAATTTGTATAAAAATCCAAAAAAATCGAAGATAGTTTCAATTATATTTGCTAAAATGTCGTACATAAAAATTAATATTTGTAAAAAAATTCAAAAAAATAGAAGATAGCTTAAATTAAATTTGCTAAAATTTAGTTCATAAAACTTAAAATTTTAAGAAAATCCAAAAAAATCAAAGATAGTTTCAATTAAATTTGCTAAAATTTTGTGCATAAAAATAAAAATTTTAAAAAAATCCAAAAAAATCGAAGATAGTTTCAATTAAATTTGCTAAAATTTCGTTCATAAAAATAAAAATTTGTAAAAAAATCCAAAAAAATCGAATATAGTTTCAATTAAATTTGCTAAAATTTCGTTCATAAAAATTAAAATTTGTAAAAAAATCGAAGATAGTTTCAATTAAATTTGCTAAATTTTCGTTCATAAAAATAAAAATTTTAAAAAATCCATAAAATCGAAGATAGTTTCAATTAAATTTGCTAAAATTTCGTTCATAAAAATTAAAATTTGTAAAAAAATCCAAAAAAATCGAAGATGGCTTAAATTAAATTTGCTAAAATTTAGTTCACAAAACTTAAAATTTTAAGAAAATCCAAAAAAATCAAAGATAGTTTCAATTAAATTTGCTAAAATTTCGTTCATAAAAATAAAAATTTTAAAAAAATCCAAAACAATCGAAGATAGTTTCAATTAAATTTGCTTAAAATTTCGTTCATAAAAATTAAAATTTGTAAGAAAATCCAAAAAAATCGAAGATAGCTTAAATTAAATTTGCTAAAATTTAGTTCATAAAACTTAAAAATTTAAAGAAAATCCAAAAAATCAAAGATAGTTTCAATTAAATTTGCTAAAATTTCGTTCATAAAAATTAAAATTTGTAAAAAAATCCAAAAAAATCCAATATAGTTTCAATTAAATTTGCTAAAATTTCGTTCATAAAAATTAAAATTTGTAAAAAAATCCAAAAAAACCGAAGATAGTTTCAATTAAATTTGCTAAAATTTCGTTCATAAAAATAAAAATTTTAAAAAAATCCAAAAAAACGAAGATAGTTTCAATTAAATTTGCTAAAATTTCGTTCATAAAAATTAAAATTTGTAAAAAAATCCAAAAAAATCGAAGATAGCTTAAATTAAATTTGCTAAAATTTAGTTCGTAACAATTAAAATTTGTATAAAAATCCAAAAAAATCGAAGATAGTTTCAATTATATTTGCTAAAATGTCGTACATAAAAATTAATATTTGTAAAAAAATCCAAAAAAATAGAAGATAGCTTAAATTAAATTTGCTAAAATTTAGTTCATAAAACTTAAAATTTGTAAAAAAATCCAAAAAAATTGAAGATAGTTTCATTTAAATTTGCTAAAATGTCGTACATAAAAATAAAAATTTTAAAAAAATCCAAAAAAATCGAAGAAAGTTTTAATTAAATTTGCTAAAATTTCGTTCATGAAAATTAAAATTTGTAAAAAAATCCAAAATAATCGAAGATAGTTTGAATTAAATTTGCTAAAATTTCGTTCATAAAAATGAAAATTAGTAAAAAAATCCAAAAATATCGAAGATAGTTTCAATTAAATTTGATAAAATTTCGTTCATAAAAATAAAAATTTGGAAGAAAATCCAAAAAATAGAAGATAGCTTAAATTAAATTTGCTAAAATTTAGTTCATAAAACTTAAAATTTTTAGAATATCCAAAAAAATCAAAGATAGTTTCAATTAAATTTGCTAAAATTTCGTTCATAAAAATAAAAATTTTAAAAAAATCCAAAAAAATCGTAGATAGTTTCAATTAAATTTGCTATAATTTCGTTCATAAAAATTAAAATTTGTAAGAAAATCCAAAAAAAATCGAAGACAGCTTAAATTAAATTTGCTAAAATTTCATTCATAAAAATTAAAATTTGTATAAAAATCCAAAAAAATCGAAGATAGTTTCAATTATATTTGCTAAAATGTCGTACATAAAAATTAATATTTGTAAAAAAATCCAAAAAAATAGAAGATAGCTTAAATTAAATTTGCTAAAATTTAGTTCATAAAACTTAAAATTTTAAGAAAATCCAAAAAAATCAAAGATAGTTTCAATTAAATTTGCTAAAATTTCGTTCATAAAACTTAAAATTTTAAGAAAATCCAAAAAAATCAAAGATAGTTTCAATTAAATTTGCTAAAATTTCGTTCATAAAAATAAAAATTTTAAAAAAATCCAAAAAAATCGAAGATAGTTTCAATTAAATTTGCTAAAATTTCGTTCATAAAAATAAAAATTTGTAAAAAAATCCAAAAAAATCGAATATAGTTTCAATTAAATTTGCTAAAATTTCGTTCATAAAAATTAAAATTTGTAAAAAAATCGAAGATAGCTTCAATTAAATTTGCTAAATTTTCGTTCATAAAAATAAAAATTTTAAAAAAATCCATAAAATCGAAGATAGTTTCAATTAAATTTGCTAAAATTTCGTTCATAAAAATTAAAATTTGTAAAAAAATCCAAAAAAATCGAAGATAGCTTAAATTAAATTTGCTAAAATTTAGTTCATAAAACTTAAAATTTTAAGAAAATCCAAAAAAATCAAAGATAGTTTCAATTAAATTTGCTAAAATTTCGTTCATAAAAATAAAAATTTTAAAAAAATCCAAAAAAATCGAAGATAGTTTCAATTAAATTTGCTAAAATTTCGTTCATAAAAATTAAAATTTGTAAAAAAATCCCAAAAAATCGAAGATAGTTTCAATTAAATTTGCTAAAATTTCGTTCATAAAAATAAAAATTTGTAAAAAAATCCAAAAAAATCGAATATAGTTTCAATTAAATTTGCTAAAATTTCGTTCATAAAAATAAAAATTTTAAAAAAATCCAAAAAAATCGAAGATAGTTTCAATTAAATTTGCTTAAAATTTCGTTCATAAAAATTAAAATTTGTAAGAAAATCCAAAAAAATCGAAGATAGCTTAAATTAAATTTGCTAAAATTTAGTTCATAAAACTTAAAAATTTAAAGAAAATCCAAAAAATCAAAGATAGTTTCAATTAAATTTGCTAAAATTTCGTTCATAAAAATTAAAATTTGTAAAAAAATCCAAAAAAATCCAATATAGTTTCAATTAAATTTGCTAAAATTTCGTTCACAAAAATTAAAATTTGTAAAAAAATCCAGAAAAACCGAAGATAGTTTCAATTAAATTTGCTAAAATTTCGTTCATAAAAATAAAAATTTTAAAAAAATCCAAAAAAACGAAGATAGTTTCAATTAAATTTGCTAAAATTTCGTTCATAAAAATTAAAATTTGTAAAAAAATCCAAAAAAAATCGAAGATAGCTTAAATTAAATTTGCTAAAATTTAGTTCATAAAAATTAAAATTTGTATAAAAATCCAAAAAAATCGAAGATAGTTTCAATTATATTTGCTAAAATGTCGTACATAAAAATTAATATTTGTAAAAAAATCAAAAAAAATAGAAGATAGCTTAAATTAAATTTGCTAAAATTTAGTTCATAAAACTTAAAATTTGTAAGAAAATCCAAAAAAATCGAAGACAGCTTAAATTAAATATGCTAAAATTTCATTCATAAAAATTAAAATTTGTATAAAAATCCAAAAAAATCGAAGATAGTTTCAATTATATTTGCTAAAATGTCGTACATAAAAATTAATATTTGTAAAAAAATTCAAAAAAATAGAAGATAGCTTAAATTAAATTTGCTAAAATTTAGTTCATAAAACTTAAAATTTTAAGAAAATCCAAAAAAATCAAAGATAGTTTCAATTAAATTTGCTAAAATTTCGTGCATAAAAATAAAAATTTTAAAAAAATCCAAAAAAATCGAAGATAGTTTCAATTAAATTTGCTAAAATTTCGTTCATAAAAATAAAAATTTGTAAAAAAATCCAAAAAAATCGAATATAGTTTCAATTAAATTTGCTAAAATTTCGTTCATAAAAATTAAAATTTGTAAAAAAATCGAAGATAGTTTCAATTAAATTTGCTAAATTTTCGTTCATAAAAATAAAAATTTTAAAAAATCCATAAAATCGAAGATAGTTTCAATTAAATTTGCTAAAATTTCGTTCATAAAAATTAAAATTTGTAAAAAAATCCAAAAAAATCGAAGATGGCTTAAATTAAATTTGCTAAAATTTAGTTCACAAAACTTAAAATTTTAAGAAAATCCAAAAAAATCAAAGATAGTTTCAATTAAATTTGCTAAAATTTCGTTCATAAAAATAAAAATTTTAAAAAAATCCAAAACAATCGAAGATAGTTTCAATTAAATTTGCTTAAAATTTCGTTCATAAAAATTAAAATTTGTAAGAAAATCCAAAAAAATCGAAGATAGCTTAAATTAAATTTGCTAAAATTTAGTTCATAAAACTTAAAAATTTAAAGAAAATCCAAAAAATCAAAGATAGTTTCAATTAAATTTGCTAAAATTTAGTTCGTAAAAATTAAAATTTGTATAAAAATCCAAAAAAATCGAAGATAGTTTCAATTATATTTGCTAAAATGTCG